>JAWNPB010000193.1:0-45000 GCA_035045355.1 Drosophila lacicola
CAGACACACCGGCAAAAACAGACAGTCAGGCAGATATACAGACAGACAGACATGCAAACATACAGACAGTGAGACAGGCAGACAGGCAGACAGACAGACATGTACACAGATAGATAGACAGAAAGGCAGACAAATAGACAAAAAAGCAGACAAATTGACTCGCAGACTGTCAGACTTACGGGCAGAGACAGAGACAGATGGGCAGACAAACAGGCAGACCGAACGGCAGACAGATAGGAAAACAGGCAGACAGACTCGAAGATCCAGAGACCTGCAGACTTACAGGCACACAGAAAGAGAGAGAGAGCAACAAATACAGTCAGGCAGACAGATAGGCAGGAATACCTTTAGCCTCGCAGACCGCCACACTGGTAGAGCCAGACAGGCAGATAGACACGCAGACCCACAGACTCGCAGACACACAGGATGGGAGAGAGAGACCGACACACTGGCAGAGACAGACCGGCAGATATACAGACAGACGGGCAGCCGGGCAGACAGACAGACAGGCACACAGATAGACAGAAAGGCAGACAAAATATACAGATAGGCAGATAAATTGACTCGCAGACGTACGGGCAGAGACAGATAGGCAGACCGACCAACTCGCCGACATACACACACAGGAAGAGAGAGAGAGATACACAGACAGGCAGGAATACCTACAGGCTCACAGACAGACACAATGGCAGAGACAGACAGGCAGACGTACAGACAGATAGGCATACAGATTGTCAGACTGAAAAAGAGACAGACAGACAGGCATACATACTGACATTCAAACAGATAGACATAGAAAGAGAGAGAGAGAGAGAGTAAAATAGAGAGAGAGAGAGAGAGAGAGAGACAGATAGAAAGAGAGAGAGACCTATTGACTCGCAGACAGATAAGAAGAACAACATATTCGCAGACAGACAGAGGCTGGCAGGATGATAGGCATTCAAACAGACAGAGAGACAGACATGCGTTGAAATAGATAGACAGGAAGACAGCCTTACAGACCCGCAGATGGACGGAAAATTAGGAAAACAGACAGACACACGGGCAGAGACAGAGGCAGACAGGCAGACAGACAGGCAGACAAACAGGCAGACAAGCAGGCAGATAGACCGGCAGGCAGATACGTAGATAGGCAGACAGACATGCACACCCACAGACTCACAGACATACAGACACATAGGATGAGAGAGAGAGAGAAAGAGATAGATGCGGAAAGAAAGTTACTGACAAACAGGCAGGCAGACCGGCAGAGAGACAAACAGATAGGTATATATGCAGACAGACACGCAGACGCACAGACTCGCAGACATACAGACACACAGGAAGAGAGAGTGACACACATACAGTCAGGCAGGCAGATAGGCAGGAATACCTGCAGCCTCGCAGACCGCCACACTGGTAGAGTCAGACAGGCAGATAGACACGCAGTCCCTCAGACTCGCAGACATACAGACACACAGGAAGGTGTAGTGGCGCTTGTTACCAAAAAAATTAGTTGACTATTTTTTTTTGTGCCCAAAAGTAGGCAATGGAATTTTCGTTAATGCAGTTGTGACTAACAATTGGTTTGACACTTAGTAGTAGGTTTCTTTTAGTTTTAGTAGTATTCTTGTTAGTTATTGTAGTTTGCCTACCTACGCAGCATATGACAACAAAAATAAAATATAAATATAAAATAATATAATGTATATAATAATATAAATAGATTTATATTTATTTAAAATGTTAGTTGAAATATAAAATTATTCGATTGCACTTGGAAATTGCACACTTGTGTTCGATCTACAAGAAAAATGCGTGTCTGCGAATTCTCGACACGGTGAGGTTAGATGACACTTCCGCAAGCCAGACTCGACCTTTTCTACCATTGATTGTCAACCAGAGCAGTCGCATCTAATAATTTGGCGCAAAGCTTAGCCTAACCTGCAAGCACGTTTTTGTATTTTTTTTATCTTTTGTGCTAAATTTAAAAATAAATAATTAACACAAAGTTGCCACTACAAAACAAAAAAAGAAACTTTTTGTTGCGGAAATAAACAAGGCTAACTCACATTGGCTTGAGTCCATGCAGGCAGCAATCAATTGGTGCAGAGCTGATCGTAGTTTGAAAAAGCAAAGCCCACAGTCGGATGGAACAACCTTTCCAAGTTTTAATTTTGGTGCCAATCCAAAAATGGTAAATATTTCTCTTCTCTTGCGGACCAGCCGCTCATTGCTTTTGCGCTGTGTACTTTTTTTTCTAATTATCATTTTCTGGTGTACACAGATTGGCACTTATACAGAAACCCCTAAGCTCAGTTTCTCACTGAAATAAACGAGCAGAAGCGGAATTACGGGCACAGGGAGCATTGCAGATCATCGCCAACTGACTCAGTAGTGTTCGGCATGTGCTAAACGAGCACGGATCGACGCACATAAAACCGAAAAAAAAAAAATGTTATAAGTTTGCAATAGAAAGTGTCGCCGCTGGTAATATTCCGAGCCATAACCCGCAGTGAAAAATATTTTTGATTTAACAAGTTTGCTATGCTCGAATAATTTAATTGAATAAGTTATAATAGTTAATTACCGAGCGGCCTACCTAGCGACGAGGAAGTTGCATATTTTTTTTTGTTTTGGGTTTTGATAATATTCTCTTTTATTTTTTTTAATTGTTTTTTTTTTTTTTTGCGTTGGGTATAATGTGCTAAAGCGAAAAGTTGCCGATTTAACAATAAGTGACAAGCAAAGTGATTTTTGTCGGCAAATGAAAATTTAAAACTTTAATTCATCTTAAACAATGCGTCAGAAAAATAAACACTGCCTTTAAACATATTTATAAATACCACTCGTATGAGCACCGCCGAAAGTACTTTCGTCGCTGGATCTGCTAAATGGTAAGCTGGAGCACCCCATTATAATTTACAATTGTTCTGTTTACCCAGGGTATTACTTTACAGGTTCACGAACCAAAAATAAGTTTTTTTTCTCAGCAGCCAAATGAGCATGCTTACGAAAATTTTAAACAGTTGTTGTTGTTTTATCGTCTTGTTGTGCCAAAGCGTGAACCGAGCCTATGTGAAACCTGAGTAAACAACGGTAAAAATAAAATTGATAACAAATTGGCGAGCTTTTGCTCAGTCGCATGCAATGCATATCAGCTGTGCCCCGTACAGTAGTGGCACTAAATATTACGCACACCTCCGGTTAATTTATTAAACATCTAAAATGGTCTTTTGCCGCATAATATAATCTGCATGGCTTAATCCTACTTTTATTATAACGATATATATTTTCGTTTTTGCCATATTTGCATATATAAAATATACATATTAACCCTTACTGTTTTCAGCAACTTTTCGCTTCGGTATAATAATAAAATACATCAACTAGTTTTTTTCCTAGAGTAAGCAAAAGATATGTTAAATTTGGTTAGTGGTAGGGAAGATAATATCATATAATAAATGATCATTGCTTCTAACTTAAAGTAAAATTAATTCATTTATATGTTGTAATAGTTTTTGGAATGTTAAGGAATAACCACAACTTAAATGAAAGATCTAATTGGCATAAATAAAGAAGTTACAATGAATTCTAACTAAGAGCCTTTCCCATTCCGGGATTTATGAAAAGCGGACTTGAGTCAATGTAAACAATAACAAGGGTGTACAAGGGATCGTCTCAAACATGTCTTGGCCCTTGGACGATCATGGTAGGGTGGGCATACGCTGCTCCCAATTTCCATACCTGGGGTAGCTATCGTACACTATACATTCATAAATAAGTGCAGACCTACTTTTCTTTTCTTTGTCTATGCTGTCGTTTCAACCGATTGATAGGCGACCTGTTCCCCCAAAACAACACGCGAAATTTTAATAATTAATAATTTGCAAACGAGCATTTGACATCTCGGAATTTTTTCCTGAACCCCCCCATCGCCGACGAGATAGAGCCGGAAAACTAGCGCGTGCTCCGTAAGGTGTCTATACTTCTATCAGCTCGACTCTGCAACTATCCTATGTTGTATGTTACAAAGGGAGAGAGAGATACACAGACAGACAGAAAGACAGATAGGCAGGAATACCTACAGCCCCTCAGACACACAAAGAGAGAGAGAGAGAGAGAGAGAGAGAGAGAGAGAGAGAGAGAGAGAGAGAGAGAGAGAGAGAGAGAGAGAGAGAGAGAGAGACAGAGAGATAGAGAGAGAGAGAGAGACCCGCAGACAGATAGGCAGGAATACCTACATTCCTCGCAGAAACAGACAGTCAGGCAGATATACAGACAGACAGACATGCAGACAGTGAGACAGGTACACAGATAGATAGACAGAAAGGCAGACAAATAGAAAAAAGCAGACAAATTGACTCCAGACAGTCAGACTTACGGCAGAGACAGAGACAGACAGCAGCAGACGAAGCAGAAGAGGAAAACAGCAGACAGAACGAGAACAGACAGAAGGGGAGGGGGGGGGGGGGGGGGGGGGGGGGGGGGGGGGAGATAGAAAAGAAGAGAGAAAAGAAGAAGAAAGACAGTGAGACAGGTACACAGATAGATAGACAGAAAGCAGACAAATAGAAAAAAAGCAGACAAATTGACTCGCAGACAGTCAGACTTACGGGCAGAGACAGAGACAGACAGGCAGGCAGACCGAACGGCAGAAAGTTAGGAAAACAGGCAGACAGACACGCAGATCCACAGACTTGCAGACAAACCGAAACACAGGAAGAGAGAGTAACACACATACAGTCAGGCAGACCGATAGGCAGGAATACCTGCAGCCTCGCAGAACGCCACACTGATAGAGTCAGACAGGCAGATAGAGACGCAGACCCACAGACTCGCAGACACACAGACACACAGGAAGGGAGAGAGAGACAGACACACTGGCAGAGACAGACCGGCAGATATACAGACAGACGGGCAGCCGGGCAGACAGACAGACAGGCACACAGATAGACAGAAAGGCAGACTAAATAGACAGATAGGCAGATAAATTGACTCGCAGACGTACGGGCAGAGACAGATAGGCAGAATACCTACAGGCTCACAGACAGACACAATGGCAGAGACAGACAGGCAGACGTACAGACAGATAGGCATACAGATTGTCAGACTGAAAAAGAGACAGACAGACAGGCATACATACTGACATTTAGACAGATAGACATAGAAAGAGAGAGAGAGAGAGTAAAATAGAGAGAGAGAGAGAGAAATTAAAATAGAGAGATAGAGTAAAATGGAGAGAGAGAGAGACAGATAGAAAGAGAGAGAGACCTATTGACTCGCAGACAGATAAGAAGAACAACATATTCGCAGACAGACAGAGGCTGACAGGATGATAGGCATTCAAACAGACAGAGAGACAGACATGCGTTGAAATAGATAGACACAAAGACAGCCTTACAGACCCGCAGATGGACGGAAAATTAGGAAAACAGACAGACACACGGGCAGAGACAGAGGCAGACAGGCAGACAGACAGGCAGACAAACAGGCAGACAAGCAGGCAGATAGACCGGCAGGCAGATACGTAGATAGGCAGACAGACATGCACACCCACAGACTCACAGACATACAGACACATAGGATGAGAGAGAGATAGATGCGGAGAGAAAGTTACTGACAAACAGGCAGGCAGACCGGCAGAGAGACAAACAGATAGGTATATATGCAGACAGACACGCAGACGCACAGACTCGCAGACATACAGACACACAGGAAGAGAGAGTGACACACATACAGTCAGGCAGGCAGATAGGCAGGAATACCTGCAGCCTCGCAGACCGCCACACTGGTAGAGTCCGACAGGCAGATAGACACGCAGTCCCTTAGACTCGCAGACATACAGACACACAGGAAGGTGTAGTGGCGCTTGTTACCAAAAAAAATTAGTTGACTATTTTTTTTTGTGCCCAAAAGTAGGCAATGGAATTTTCGTTAATGCAGTTATGACTAACAATTGGTTTGACACTTAGTAGTAGGTTTCTTTTAGTTTTAGTAGTATTCTTGTTAGTTATTGTAGTTTGCCTACCTACGCAGCATATGACAACAAAAATAAAATATAAATATAAAATAATATAATGTATATAATAATATAAATAGATTTATATTTATTTAAAATGTTAGTTGAAATATAAAATTATTCGATTGCACTTGGAAATTGCACACTTGTGTTCGATCTACAAGAAAAATGCGTGTCTGCGAATTCTCGACACGGTGAGGTTAGATGACACTTCCGCAAGCCAGACTCGACCTTTTCTACCATTGATTGTCAACCAGAGCAGTCGCATCTAATAATTTGGCGCAAAGCTTAGCCTAACCTGCAAGCACGTTTTTGTATTTTTTTTATCTTTTGTGCTAAATTTAAAAATAAATAATTAACACAAAGTTGCCACTACAAAACAAAAAAAAAAAAAAAAGAAACTTTTTGTTGCGGAAATAAACAAGGCTAACTCCAATTGGCTTGAGTCCATGCAGGCAGCTATCAATTGGTGCAGAGCTGATCGTAGTTTGAAAAAGCAAAGCCCACAGTCGGATGGAACAACCTTTCCATGTTTTAATTTTGGTGCCAATCCAAAAAGGGTAAATATTTCTCTTCTCTTGCGGACCAGCCGCTCATTGCTTTTGCGCTGTGTACTTTTTTTTCTAATTATCATTTTCTGGTGTACACAGATTGGCACTTATACAGAAACCCCTAAGCTCAGTTTCTCACTGAAATAAACGAGCAGAAGCGGAATTACGGGCACAGGGAGCATTGCAGATCATCGCCACCTGACTCAGTAGTGTTCGGCATGTGCTAAACGAGCACGGATCGACGCACATAAAACCGATAAAAAAAAAAATGTTAGAAGTTTGCAATAGAAAGTGTCGCCGCTGGTAATATTCCGAGCCATAACCCGCAGTGAAAAATATTTTTGATTTAACAAGTTTGCTATGCTCGAATAATTTAATTGAATAAGTTATAATAGTTAATTACCGAGCGGCCAACCTAACGACGAGGAAGTTGCATATTTTTTTTTTGTTTTGGGTTTTGATAATATTCTCTTTTATTTTTTTTAATTGTTTTTTTTTTTTTGCGTTGGGTATAATGTGCTAAAGCGAAAAGTTGCTTATTTAACAATAAGTGACAAGCAAAGTGATTTTTGTCGGCAAATGAAAATTTAAAACTTTAATTCATCTTAAACAATGCGTCAGAAAAATAAACACTGCCTTTAAACATATTTATAAATACCACTCGTATGAGCACCGCCGAAAGTACTTTCGTCGCTGGATCTGCTAAATGGTAAGCTGGAGCACCCCATTATAATTTACAATTGTTCTGTTTACCCAGGGTATTACTTGACAGGTTCACGAACCAAAAATAAGTTTTTTTTCTCAGCAGCCAAATGTTGTTGTTTTATCGTCTTGTTGTGCCAAAGCGTGAACCGAGCCTATGTGAAACCTGAGTAAACAACGGTAAAAATAAAATTGATAACAAATTGGCGAGCTTTTGTTCAGTCGCATGCAATGCATATCAGCTGTGCCCCGTACAGTAGTGGCACTAAATATTACGCACACCTCCGGTTAATTTATTAAACATCTAAAATGGTC
The DNA here is from genome assembly GCA_035045355.1 of Drosophila lacicola. Lineage (NCBI taxonomy): Eukaryota > Metazoa > Arthropoda > Insecta > Diptera > Drosophilidae > Drosophila > Drosophila lacicola. Next base: position 7,570 of record JAWNPB010000193.1, read on the forward strand.
TTTAGCCGCATAATATAATCTGCATGGCTTAATCCTACTTTTATTATAACGATATATATTTTCGTTTTTGCCATATTTGCATATATAAAATATAAAATATATAAATATATAACCCTTACTGTTTTCAGCAACTTTTCGCTTCGGTATAATAATAAAATACATCAACTAGTTTTTTTCCTAGAGTAAGCAAAAGATATGTTAAATTTGGTTAGTGGTAGGGAAGATAATATCATATAATAAATGATCATTGCTTCTAACTTAAAGTAAAATTAATTCATTTATATGTTGTAATAGTTTTTGGAATGTTAAGGAATAACCACAACTTAAATGAAAGATCTAATTGGCATAAATAAAGAAGTTACAATGAATTCTAACTAAGAGCCTTTCCCATTCCGGAATTTATGAAAAGCGGACTTGAGTCAATGTAAACAATAACAAGGGTGTACAAGCGATCGTCTCAAACATGTCTTGGCCCTTGGACGATCATGGTAGGGTGGGCATACGCTGCTCCCAATTTCCATACCTGGGGTAGCTATCGTACACTATACATTCATAAATAAGTGCAGACCTACTTTTCTTTTCTTTGTCTATGCTGTCGTTTCAACCGATTGATAGGCGACCTGTTCCCCCAAAACAACACGCGAAATTTTAATAATTAATAATTTGCAAACGAGCATTTGACATCTCGGAATTTTTTCCTGAACCCCCCCATCGCCGACGAGATAGAGCCGGAAAACTAGCGCGTGCTCCGTAAGGTGTCTATACTTCTATCAGCTCGACTCTGCAACTATCCCATGTTGTATGCAGGAATACCTACAGCCCCTCAGACACACAAAGAGAGAGAGAGAGAGAGACAGAGACAGAGAGAGAGAGATAGAGAGAGAGAGATAGAGAGAGAGGGAGAGAGACAGAATAGTCAGTGGGTTTTACGTAAGAACCTGCCTTGATGGCTTAATCTCACGGTATTCGAAAATACAACGAGCCGAAACTATGCGTCGGACTAGCGCCCCTCCGGAACCCTGCTTGCACAGTGAACCTTCGGTACCAATTGAATGCATGTCGGGCGGGACAATACATTCCCTCATTGGTGGGAGGTGAGGCCGAACTAATACCTCAATTGTACAATTTGGTTGACACGCAACTCCACGTCGAGCCGAAGCTCTACCCGCGATTTGGGTATAAACCACAACCAACACGATACTCCCCGAAGGGCCGCAACCAAAAAGTCAGGACGGAACAAGTTCCGCGGGCTCCTGGCTACCCGTGGTACCAAATTTACTTACAGTTTTGGTCGACTGCCGTAGGTCATACTACCCAGTTTAGTCCCCTGCCAGACAAAGAATGGGTCATCTTATTTCGCCGCTCGAATTAGCTGGTTGCCAAATATACCTTTGGATCAATCCACCCAGGGTCCACCACATGGAGGCCACATTATTAATAATGTGGGGCACATTGTGCCTTCGAGTCGACTTGACTAATGGTTTACGAAATACGCAACATGACATACAGACACATAGGATGAGAGAGTGACACACATACAGTCAGGCAGACAGATATGCAGGAATACCTGCAGCCTCGCAGACCGCCACACTGGTAGAGACAGACAGGCAGATATACAGACAGACAGACATGCAGGCACAGAGACAAGCAGATGGACAGACGTGGAGAGAGAGAGAGAGAGAGGGAGAGAGAAAGAGGGAGAAAGAGAAAGAGAGAGAGAGAGAGAGAGAGAGAGAGAGAGAGAGAAAAGAGAGAGAAAGAGAGAGAAAAGAGAAAGAGAGAGAGAGAGAGAGAGAGAGAGAGAGAGAGAGAGAGAAAGAGAGAGAAAGAGAAAGAGAAAGAGAAGGAGAGAGAGAGAGAGAGAGAGAGAGAGAGAGAGAGAGAGAGAGAGAGAGAGAGAGAGAGAGAGAGAGAGAGAGAGAGAGAGAGAGAGAGAGAGAGAGAGAGAGAGAGAGAGAGAGAGAGAGAGAGACAGAGAGAGAGAGAGAGAGAGAGAGACAGGTAGGTATATATGCAGACAGACACGCAGACCCACAGACTCGCAGACATACAGACACACAGGAAGAGGGAGTTACAAACAGTTAGTCAGGCTGACGGAAAATTAGGAAAACAGACAGACAGGTGGGCAGGGAGAGAGACAGACAGGCAGACAGACAGGCAGACCAGCAGGCAGACAAGCAGGCAGATAGACCGGCAGACAGACATGCAGACCCACAGACATACAGACACATAGGATGAGAGAGTGACACACATACAGTCAGGCAGACAGATAGGCAGGAATACCTGCAGCCTCGCAGACAGCCTTACAGACCCGCAGATGGACGGAAAATTAGGAAAACAGACAGACACACGGACAGAGACAGAGGCAGACAGGCAGACAGACAGGCAGACAAACAGGCAGACAAGCAGGCAGATAGACCGGCAGGCAGATACGTAGATAGGCAGACAGACATGCACACCCACAGACTCACAGACATACAGACACATAGGATGAGAGAGAGAGAGAGAGAGATAGATGCTGAGAGAAAGAGACTGACAAACAGGCAGGCAGACCGGCAGAGAGACAAACAGATAGGTATATATGCAGACAGACACGCAGACGCACAGACTCGCAGACATACAGACACACAGGAAGAGAGAGTGACACACATACAGTCAGGCAGGCAGATAGGCAGGAATACCTGCAGCCTCGCAGACCGCCACACTGGTAGAGACAGACAAGCAGGTATACAGACAGACAGACATGCAGGCCCAGAGACAGGCAGACGGACAGACGTAGAGAAAGAGAGAGAGAGAGAGAGAGAGAGAGAGAGAGAGAGAGAGAGAGAGAGAGAGAGGGAGAGAGAGAGAGAGAGAGAGAGAGAGAGGGAGAGAGAGAGAGAGAGAGAGAGAGAGAGAGAGAGAGAGAGAGAGAGAGAGAGAGAGAGAGACAGATAGAAGGAGAGAGAGAGAGAGAGACCTATTGACTCGCAGACAGATAAGAAAAACAACATATTCTTGTGCACTGTTTTGAGAGAGAGAGAGAGAGAGAGAGAGAGAGAGAGATTAAAATAGAGAGATAGAGTAAAATGGAGAGAGAGAGAGAAAGAGACAGATAGAAAGAGAGAGAGACCTATTGACCCGCAGACAGATAAGAAGAACAACATATTCGCAGACAGACAGAGGCTGACAGGATGATAGGCATTCAAACAGACAGAGAGACAGACATGCGTTGAAATAGATAGACAGGAAGACAGCCTTACAGAACCGCAGATGGACGGAAAATTAGGAAAACAGACAGACACACGGGCAGAGACAGAGGCAGACAGGCAGACAGACAGGCAGACAAACAGGCAGACAAGCAGGCAGATAGACCGGCAGGCAGATACGTAGATAGGCAGACAGACATGCACACCCACAGACTCACAGACATACAGACACATAGGATGAGAGAGAGATAGATGCGGAGAGAAAGAGACTGACAAACAGGCAGGCAGACCGGCAGAGAGACAAACAGATAGGTATATATGCAGACAGACACGCAGACGCACAGACTCGCAGACACACAGGAAGAGAGAGTGACACACATACAGTCAGGCAGGCAGATAGGCAGGAATACCTGCAGCCTCGCAGACCGCCACACTGGTAGAGACAGACAAGCAGATATACAGACAGACAGACATGCAGGCCCAGAGACAGGCAGACGGACAGACGTAGAGAAGAGAGAGAGAGAGAGAGAGAGAGAGAGAGAGAGAGAGAGAGAGAGAGAGAGAGAGAGAGAGAGAGAGAGAGAGAGAGAGAGAGAGACAGATAGAAAGAGAGAGAGACCTATTGACTCGCAGACAGATAAGAAGAACAACATATTCTTGTGCACTGTTTTTCGTTTCGCTCTGCGCTCTCGCAACTTTTGCTTATTCTTTTAACGCTGGTAGTAATTATGTCGTGCTGTAAGAAACCTTGCACGTTCAAGCAGGCTGATGATTCTGCTTTGCCGCAATTTGTTAATTGCTGGCTGTGTGAGAATATAATGCATGCTAAATGTGCAGGTCTCACTGGGCGTGATTGCGACAAGATCGCTGCAATTGCCAAGAAGGGCTGCGGCGGCTTGCGTTGGTCGTGCCCAGAATGCATCGACAAGCAAATTGATTTCTCCAGAATGTATAAGTCTGTGAGAAATCAATTCCTAAAACTAAATAGCGTGGCTAAGCAGCTCTCGAGTAGTTTTGATTCGAGCTGTGAGTTGCTTAGCAAATATAAATTCGAGCCTCCAACCAATCGCCGGTTGGAGCCTCAATTTTTGCAGTTGCCCTCTCCGTCTGTCCAGACACCTTTGCCTGTGTTGTCCCTTCCGAGCAACTTGGATTCATCTCCAATGTTGTCATTATCGCCTCCTCCGAGCGACTGCCCAAATATTACCCCAATTTTATCCCGTGAAATAGTCCCATTAGACCCTGTACCTGAACCTGTCCCAGTTAGCCAAACTGCCTCAGCCCCCTCAGCTCCTGGCCGCAAAGGTAGACCTGCGCGCGAGAGAGAGAGAGTGTAAAATAGAGAGAGAGAGAGAGATTAAAATAGAGAGATAGAGTAAAATGGAGAGAGAGAGAGAGAGAGAGAGAGAGAGAGAGAGAGAGAGAGAGAGACAGATAGAAAGAGAGAGACTCGCAGACAGATAAGAAGAACAACATATTCGCAGACAGACAGAGGCTGACAGGATGATAGGCATTCAAACAGACAGAGAGACAGACATGCGTTGAAATAGATAGACAGGAAGACAGCCTTACAGACCCGCAGATGGACGGAAAATTAGGAAAACAGACAGACACACGGACAGAGACAGAGGCAGACAGGCAGACAGACAGGCAGACAAACAGGCAGACAAGCAGGCAGATACGTAGATAGGCAGACAGACATGCACACCCACAGACATACAGACACATAGGATGAGAGAGAGAGAGAGAGAGAGAGATAGATGCGGAGAGAAAGAGACTGACAAACAGGCAGGCAGACCGGCAGAGAGACAAACAGATAGGTATATATGCAGACAGACACGCAGACGCACAGACTCGCAGACATACAGACACACAGGAAGAGAGAGTGACACACATACAGTCAGGCAGGCAGATAGGCAGGAATACCTGCAGCCTCGCAGACCGCCACACTAGTAGAGACAGACAAGCAGATATACAGACAGACAGACATGCAGGCCCAGAGACAGGCAGACGGACAGACGTAGAGAAAGAGAGAGAGAGAGAGAGAGAGAGAGAGAGAGAGAGAGAGAGAGAGAGAGAGAGAGAGAGAGAGAGAGAGAGAGAGAGAGAGAGAGAGAGAGAGAGAGAGAGAGAGACAGATAGAAGGAGAGAGAGAGAGAGAGACCTATTGACTCGCAGACAGATAAGAAAAACAACATATTCTTGTGCACTGTTTTGAGAGAGAGAGAGAGAGAGAGAGAGAGAGAGAGAGAGATTAAAATAGAGAGATAGAGTAAAATGGAGAGAGAGAGAGAAAGAGACAGATAGAAAGAGAGAGAGACCTATTGACCCGCAGACAGATAAGAAGAACAACATATTCGCAGACAGACAGAGGCTGACAGGATGATAGGCATTCAAACAGACAGAGAGACAGACATGCGTTGAAATAGATAGACAGGAAGACAGCCTTGCAGAACCGCAGATGGACGGAAAATTAGGAAAACAGACAGACACACGGGCAGAGACAGAGGCAGACAGGCAGACAGACAGGCAGACAAACAGGCAGACAAGCAGGCAGATAGACCGGCAGGCAGATACGTAGATAGGCAGACAGACATGCACACCCACAGACTCACAGACATACAGACACATAGGATGAGAGAGAGATAGATGCGGAGAGAAAGTTACTGACAAACAGGCAGGCAGACCGGCAGAGAGACAAACAGATAGGTATATATGCAGACAGACACGCAGACGCACAGACTCGCAGACATACAGACACACAGGAAGAGAGAGTGACACACATACAGTCAGGCAGGCAGATAGCCAGGAATACCTGCAGCCTCGCAGACCGCCACACTGGTAGAGACAGACAAGCAGATATACAGACAGACAGACAGGCAGACGGACAGACGTAGAGAAAGAGAGAGAGAGAGAGAGAGAGAGAGAGAGAGAGAGAGAGAGAGAGAGAGAGAGAGAGAGAGAGAGAGAGAGAGAGAGAGAGAGAGAGAGAGAGAGAGAGAGAGACAGATAGAAGGAGAGAGAGAGAGACCTATTGACTCGCAGACAGATAAGAAAAACAACATATTCTTGTGCACTGTTTTGAGAGAGAGAGAGAGATTAAAATAGAGAGATAGAGTAAAATGGAGAGAGAGAGAGAGAGAGACAGACAGAAAGAGAGAGAGACCTATTGACTCGCAGACAGATAAGAAGAACAACATATTCGCAGACAGACAGAGGCTGACAGGATGATAGGCATTCAAACAGACAGAGAGACAGACATGCGTTGAAATAGATAGACAGGAAGACAGCCTTACAGAACCGCAGACGGACGGAAAATTAGGAAAACAGACATACACACGGGCAGAGACAGAGGCAGACAGGCAGACAGACAGGCAGACAAACAGGCAGACAAGCAGGCAGATAGACCGGCAGGCAGATACGTAGATAGGCAGACAGACACGCAGACGCACAGACTCGCAGACATACAGACACACAGGAATAGAGAGTGACACATATACAGTCAGGCAGGCAGATAGGCAGGAATACCTGCAGCCTCGCAGACCGCCACACTGGTAGAGACAGACAAGCAGATATACAGACAGACAGACATGCAGGCCCAGAGACAGGCAGACGGACAGACGTAGAGAAAAGAGAGAGAGAGAGAGAGAGAGAGAGAGAGAGAGAGAGAGAGAGAGAGAGAGAGAGAGAGAGAGAGACAGATAGAAAGAGAGAGAGACCTATTGACTCGCAGACAGATAAGAAGAACAACATATTCTTGTGCACTGTTTTTCGTTTCGCTCTGCGCTCTCGCAACTTTTGCTTATTCTTTTAACGCTGGTAGTAATTATGTCGTGCTGTAAGAAACCTTGCACGTTCAAGCAGGCTGATGATTCTGCTTTGCCGCAATTTGTTAATTGCTGGCTGTGTGAGAATATAATGCATGCTAAATGTGCAGGTCTCACTGGGCGTGATTGCGACAAGATCGCTGCAATTGCCAAGAAGTGCTGCGGCGGCTTGCGTTGGTCGTGCCCAGAATGCATCGACAAGCAAATTGATTTCTCCAGAATGTATAAGTCTGTGAGAAATCAATTCCTAAAACTAAATAGCGTGGCTAAGCAGCTCTCGAGTAGTTTTGATTCGAGCTGTGAGTTGCTTAGCAAATATAAATTCGAGCCTCCAACCAATCGCCGGTTGGAGCCTCAATTTTTGCAGTTGCCCTCTCCGTCTGTCCAGACACCTTTGCCTGTGTTGTCCCTTCTGAGCAACTTGGATTCATCTCCAATGTTGTCATTATCGCCTCCTCCGAGCGACTGCCCAAATATTACCCCAATTTTATCCCGTGAAATAGTCCCATTAGACCCTGTACCTGAACCTGTCCCAGTTAGCCAAACTGCCTCAGCCCCCTCAGCTCCTGGCCGCAAAGGTAGACCTGCGCGCGAGAGAGAGAGTGTAAAATAGAGAGAGAGAGAGAGATTAAAATAGAGAGATAGAGTAAAATGGGAGAGAGAGAGAGAGAGAGAGAGAGAGAGACAGATAGAAAGAGAGAGAGACCTATTGACTCGCAGACAGATAAGAAGAACAACATATTCGCAGACAGACAGAGGCTGACAGGATGATAGGCATTCAAACAGACAGAGAGACAGACATGCGTTGAAATAGATAGACAGGAAGACAGCCTTACAGACCCGCAGATGGACGGAAAATTAGGAAAACAGACAGACACACGGACAGAGACAGAGGCAGACAGGCAGACAAACAGGCAGACAAGCAGGCAGATAGACCGGCAGGCAGATACGTAGATAGGCAGACAGACATGCACACCCACAGACTCACAGACATACAGACACATAGGATGAGAGAGAGAGAGAGAGAGATAGATGCGGAGAGAAAGAGACTGACAAACAGGCAGGCAGACCGGCAGAGAGACAAACAGATAGGTATATATGCAGACAGACACGCAGACGCACAGACTCGCAGACACACAGGAAGAGAGAGTGACACACATACAGTCAGGCAGGCAGATAGGCAGGAATACCTGCAGCCTCGCAGACCGCCACACTGGTAGAGACAGACAAGCAGATATACAGACAGACAGACATGCAGGCCCAGAGACAGGCAGACGGACAGACGTAGAGAAAGAGAGAGAGAGAGAGAGAGAGAGAGAGAGAGAGAGAGAGAGAGAGAGAGAGAGAGAGAGAGAGAGAGAGAGAGAGAGACAGATAGAAAGAGAGAGAGACCTATTGACTCGCAGACAGATAAGAAGAACAACATATTCTTGTGCACTGTTTTTCGTTTCGCTCTGCGCTCTCGCAACTTTTGCTTATTCTTTTAACGCTGGTAGTAATTATGTCGTGCTGTAAGAAACCTTGCACGTTCAAGCAGGCTGATGATTCTGCTTTGCCGCAATTTGTTAATTGCTGGCTGTGTGAGAATATAATGCATGCTAAATGTGCAGGTCTCACTGGGCGTGATTGCGACAAGATCGCTGCAATTGCCAAGAAGGGCTGCGGCGGCTTGCGTTGGTCGTGCCCAGAATGCATCGACAAGCAAATTGATTTCTCCAGAATGTATAAGTCTGTGAGAAATCAATTCCTAAAACTAAATAGTGTGGCTAAGCAGCTCTCGAGTAGTTTTGATTCGAGCTGTGAGTTGCTTAGCAAATATAAATTCGAGCCTCCAACCAATCGCCGGTTGGAGCCTCAATTTTTGCAGTTGCCCTCTCCGTCTGTCCAGACACCTTTGCCTGTGTTGTCCCTTCCGAGCAACTTGGATTCATCTCCAATGTTGTCATTATCGCCTCCTCCGAGCGACTGCCCAAATATTACACCAATTTTATCCTGTGAAATAGTCCCATTAGACCCTGTACCTGAACCTGTCCCAGTTAGCCAAACTGCCTCAGCCCCCTCAGCTCCTGGCCGCAAAGGTAGACCTGCGCGCAATCTTGCCCAGATTGTTAAAAACAATCATGGTGCCTCTTTAGCCCCACCAAATCCTGTTCTCCCTGCAGCCCCATCAGCGCCTACGTTAACTGTTGTTGCCCCTCGTAGGCAAGTTTTTGTGTCTCGACTTTCGTCTGACACCACCTCTGAGTCATTGGCAGCCTATATTGCTAGCAAATCTTCAAGCCAAAAAAGTTCAAGCCAAAAAAGCGTAACCAGCCTGTCACCCTTCCAGTCCCTTCAATACAGGGTACCATTTCTGCCCCAAAAAACTAACTTCTTCTTCTGACCAAGTCTCTATTCATTATCAAAATGTCAGAGGTCTCATTTCAAAACTCAAAAATCTTTTCATGGCCAGCACTTCCTTCGATTCGGATATAATCGCATTTTCAGAAACATGGTTAAATTCAACCATATCTGATTTTGAGGTTTTTTCGAATAATTTTATTTTGCATAGAAATGATCGGCTGACTCGAGGTGGTGGTGATTAAAATAGAGAGATATAGTAAAATGGAGAAAGAGAGAGAGAGAGAGACAGATAGAAAGAGAGAGAGAGACCTATTGACTCGCAGACAGATAAGAAGAACAACATATTCGCAGACAGACAGAGGCTGACAGGATGATAGGCATTCAAACAGACAGAGAGACAGACATGCGTTGAAATAGATAGACATGAAGACAGCCTTACAGACCCGCAGATGGTCGGAAAATTAGGAAAACAGACAGACACACGGGCAGAGAGAGAGAGGCAGGCAGGCAGACAGACAGGCAGAAAAACAGGCAGAAAAACAGGCAGACAGACATGCAGACCCACAGACTCACAGACATACAGACACATAGGATGAGAGAGAGAGAGAGACAGATAAAGAGAGAGAGATAGATGCGGAGAGAGAGAGACTGACAAACAGGCAGAGAGACAAACAGATAGGTATATATGCAGACAGACACGCAGACGCACAGACTCGCAGACATACAGACACACAGGAAGAGAAAGTGACACACATACAGTCAGGCAGAAAGATAGGCAGGAATACCTGCAGCCTCGCAGACTGCACACCTCGCCACACTGGTAGAGACAGACAGACGGACAGACGTAGAGAGAGAGAGAGAGATAGACAGAGAGAGAGAAAGAGACAGAGAGAGAGAGAAAGGGAGAGAGAGAGAGAGAGAGAGAGAGAGAGAGGGGGAGAGAGAGAGTGTGAGAGAGAGAGAGAGAGAGTGAGAGAGAGAGAGAGAGAGGGAGAGAGAGAGAGAGACGCACCGACTTGCAGATAAACAGAAACACAGGAAGAGAGAGTGACACACATACAGTCAGGCAGGAATACCTGCAGCCTCGCTGACCGCCACACTGATAGAGTCAGACAGGCAGATAGACACGCAGACAGACCGGCAGAGAGACAGACAGATAGGTAGATATGCAGATAGACACGCTGACCCACAGACTCGCAGACATACAGACACACAGGAAGAGAGAGAGACACACAGACTGTCAGGTAGATAGATGGAAAGGAATACCTACAGCTTCGCATACAGACACAGACACTTCGGTAGAGACAGACAGGCAGGCAGATAAACAGACAGACAGACATGCAGACAGAGAGACAGACAGGCAGACTTATAGACATGCAGACACAGAAACGGGCAGACTGTCAGACGCACGCAAAAACCACGAACTGTTCGGGGCGAATTTACACATTTTTCAAAAATGTGACATTATTAAAAAATGTGTGAAAAGTGTGTTTTGCAAAAATGTGACATTTTCAAGAAATGTGTTCAGTGGACAGAGGCCATAAGAAACACATGTTTCGGCTGCCCCCGTGTTTGCGGCAGCTAGCGCAAATTGCACGAATTTCTACACATATACACATTCATGCGAGTCTTCTTTGAATTGAATCAACAGCATTGCAATTGCCTTGAATTGTTATCTGTGTTTTTTTTTTTATTTTTTTTTTATTTTTGTTGTTTTCTCATTAGGACTCAATAATTGCTGTGGCTGTTGGGTACAGGCGGCGGCAGATAGTGCGGTCTGCTGCGAGTTCGAAATCCACCGAAGAAACTTATTTTTTTTTTTTGGCTGGTGTGGCTGTTAGTTCGAGGCGGTGGCAAGTACTGCGGTTAGTTGCAAGTTCGAACCCTGCCAAGGAAAGGTTTTTTTAAATTTATCTTTATTACTACTGAAGCAAATGAGCGAATACCACGAGCTGCATTTGGTGTTGAAAGAAGAGGGTTCAGGGTATCCTCTAGTCGGGAGCTCCCGACTAGAATATCTTACTTGTTTCTTATTAATTTTTTAGTTTTAGTTGGCGGTGTCATTGGACTCTTCATTGGTGGATCTTTGCTTAACATTTTGGATGTGCTATCATTTCTTTTTCGTAAAATAAACAACTATAGTAACAACTTAATTGATTATAATAAATGTAGCGGCTTCTAAATATATCGGAATAGAAACCTCAATTTAATTTTTAAACGCGTGTGCATTTAATTATTATGGAAAACAATGTTAAATTCATTGAACAATATACAATATTTTCACATATAAAATTATATAATCTTTCGATTGCAACAATGAAAAACATTTTTGACTTTTTTTCTTATTCATTTTTCAGTTTCGGTTGGCGGTGTAATTGGACTCTTCATTGGTGGATCTTTGCTTAACATTTTGGAAGTGCTATCATTTCTTTTTCATAAAATAAACAACTATTGTAACAATTAAATTGATTATAATAAATGTAGCGGCTTGTTAATTTATTGGTATAGAACAGCAATTTAAATTATAAAACGTTAATGTTAAATTCATTGAAAACCTAATGGAACTATAAGTATTCGATTGTGTTCGACCCTTTTTAAGCCAGAAGTAGAGTGTAGTATTTGTTTTCGTTTGTTTATATTCCTAAATTGTTGAAATGTAATACGCGTCTTTTTCGCCTTTCAAGCCTTCCGAACCAATCGGCGTAGCCCCACCACGCTAATTTTCGGTTCGCGCCTATGTAATCGTTAAGTAAATTTTTAATTACATTATCTGCTCTCCCAATGTTAAGTGTAATTCCCAAGAGATCGCCCAAAGAAAAGAAGAAGGATGATAAGAACTTCATGCATTGGATATTGTGAGGTGGCTACTTGGGTCAGCTACCCCACAGTTTTGATTCAAGTAAGGAGCTGTTATTTTTATGGCCAAAGTCTTGGCAAGAAGCCGTTGGTGTTAAAATTTAGTAATTTTGTTAGTTTATAAGCATTAATTGTATTAAAATAAGAGCATAGCTAAGTAAGAGGCAATGAGCCGTTTATGTTATAGTTTTGTTAGTTGTAAGCGGTTTTAAAATAAGAACATTGCTAATTAAAAGCAAGGAGCCGTTAAGATTATAGTTCATTTCGTTTGTTAGTATTATCAGAAAAAGCGTATATTTAAAGGAAAGGAGCCCCTCACAATTTAAGTTCGAATTTAACCTCCGGCTGCCGTAGCAACCGTGCGTTGCTGATCGGTTGCTCAACACCGTATTCGAGAGCGCAGCTTCAATTCGGCGGCGAAAAGCGAATGCTCCGAGGCGAAGTTGCGAAAGCTCGCGGCGAAAATAAACGGCTCGCCTGCGGATGAGTACACGCGTGTCAAGGAAGAAAAAGCAAAAGAGACTTACAATGTACAACGGAGCGCTAGGGCTTCGAACAGTGCGGCAGGGCCTTAGCTTAGGGAAATAGAGAAGGGTAGCGCCTAATAAGTAAAAAACAAGGAATGTGAATAAAAATGAAGTTAGTAAAGAAAGTCGGTTAGTTCTTTTTTCATTTCTTATTGATCCTAACCTCGAACACCGGAGCTAGCCAGTGTTCAACATAACCTCTTTCCATAATCGAGTGTGATGTGTGTGTGAATCGAGGCTAAGTCCGCCGTTCGCGTTAGCAATCCCGGCCGTGTATGTGTGATTCGCTATGCACTTCCCTCCCTGTGAAAGTGGTAGGAGGTATGGTTTGTTTGAAGCACTTCCTCTTCCCCCTAAACCCTCCATCCCTGCAAATTAACAAATATCTTGTAACATGCTGGTCCTGGTAAGACAGAAAGACTTACACGTTCGTACGTACTGTTCTTTAGTGAATCTGTATTAATGAACTAGCACCGGCCTACAATTACATCAGCCACACATCTTGGAGATCGCAAATACTATTATTTTTAAGCGATTTCGCTTGCTCACTACCGGTCCTACCGGTTCCGCCAATTGAATCGCGTAACTCAGTTTTTTGAACGAAACTACCGAAGTACTTAAAGCAGATATATTCCCTTTGAATTCCCAAGTATTAGAATACGGCTATCGCTTAACAAACATCGGTTGAAAGCTTTTTGGAAGCTTAAATAAAAGCTTTTTCTCTTGGCGTAAACTCTCTCTGAGCATAAGGACTCTATCCATTGAGTAATTAATATACAGAAAGGGCTTTTGGATCAAAAGCTCTTTTTCAATATACTTGATGCTAGATACCGGGGTTGCCAACACAAATTGCACACAAAACACCCGGCTGTCTACAACTACTTCTGTTGTTGCCCAAAATTCAAAGACAACTTCAAAACATTTTCTATTTTAAACAACAACAATAATCAAAACAAGTAACTCGGCAATGAAGGCAATGACACAACAAATTCAGTCCTATCTCCTTTTTTGGTTTGGGACTACAGCCTATGATCTAAACTTCTGCACTCTTCTAACTAATTTTTGTGGTTTCTAAGCGCTGCTATGCCTCTAATTCGTTATGTCACTAAGTCATGTCTTCGTCTTCTCCACTCGCTTGCAACTTGCAAGCAGCCCGGCAGATTTTTATATATTTTAATTTTTGGTTGTTTTCTTTGCAATCAGTTTCCTAAGTCCTCGAAGTCTTGCTTCAACTTTTCAGCGATCAAAACAAACGACGAAAAAATGGGGTTTCAAGCGCACTGTTGTTGTTTTGAAATTGATTTGCTGTTGCTTAATATGTTAAAAGAGCTTTAATTTTTTTTTTTTTGATTTTACATCTGCAGGCCAACCTTATGTATCTTGCTTGAATTTTAAAACTTTAATAAAAGCTCAGAGTGACTTTTCATTTTTTATTTAAAAGTCAATTATATATTTATATATATTTGGACATATCTCTTTCGCCTGCATTTGAGCTGCGGTAGCTAATTTTCTGACTGTGAAAAGATATCTGGCGGATGTTTGTGATTGGATTGACAGAATCGTTAAATGGGGTTTCGATATGATTATGCTTCCTAATTATGTTTTCTTATATGTATGTTTTGCCATAACATAAACTTGTTGGCATTTCCAATAGGTAAGTAAATATATATATATATTTGTTTTTGCAAATGCGTAGATCATATGTTGCTTTATACACACATATATATATATAATTAGATTTTTTTTATTTACTGTGAGTTTGAATCTTATAAAAATTGAATTGAAGACAAGGCGATATTTCACGACGAGTTCATTTATTGAAGAACAACTTAAGACTAACAGATAAGTGTGCATTGAGTTATAACGAAAGCTAATTTCGGGCATTTAAATGTTTACAATATTATAAAGGCTGGGAACGAAGTTACTCAGCGTTGGCTGGGAACGCAAATCTGCTGACAGTGAGTTATTTCGATCAATGCTGATCGATGGGGGAGAGGCCGGATTAGCTGCTCTTTGTTTACAAGTGCAGCCTGTGAAAGTTTACATTATTGGGATGGGAAATTTGGTGTCTAGACTTATGTATAACGTGGACATAGAATATATTATGTATAACGTAGACATAGAATATGTCACTATATATATATATATGAGAATAACTGAGAGTTGTATGATGTTTTGATAGCCAAACATTTTTTAAAACGAACTGAAATCTCATAATAGGTTGGCAAAAGATCTTGTGTAGTTATGATGGACGATGACATTGTCTTAAAAAGGAATATTCTATTTCATGCATTTTAAATAACTGGGTTTTCTATCCTACATACAATATTTTCACATATAAGATTATATAATCTTTCAATTGCAACAATGAAAACCATTTTTTACTTTTCTATACCCTGAACCCATTGCAATTGGGTAAAAAGGATATAATGTATATGTGCAAATGTATGTAACAGGCAGAAAAAAGCATCTCCGACCCCATAAAATATATTTATTCTTGATTAGCATCAACAGTCAAGTCGATCTAGCCATGTCCGTCTGTCCGTAAGTCCGTCCGCCCGTCTGTCCGTCCGTATGTATGAACGCAACGATCTCAAAACATACAAGAGCTAGAGGCTTTTAGTTGTTGGTCCTCCTAGTCCATGCGCAGTACGAGTTTGTTTCCGATAATCGATAACTTACTCCGTTTCCAAGCAATCGATAAAAATAGGTATCGAAATCCAATTTTTTGATCAAATTGGTTAAATAATAAGAGCTAGGGTCACCAAACTTGATATGTTGCTTCTCGAATAGAATATAAATCAAGTAAATAAACTCATTTACATATGCTGTCCACCAATATAAGCCACAATTTAAATGCAATTGTCATTTTGAGAATACACGAATATGTTAAAGTA
Source organism: Drosophila lacicola (assembly GCA_035045355.1). Lineage (NCBI taxonomy): Eukaryota > Metazoa > Arthropoda > Insecta > Diptera > Drosophilidae > Drosophila > Drosophila lacicola. Next base: position 23,208 of record JAWNPB010000193.1, read on the forward strand.
CAATAAGATCTACTGCTGAAAATTATATCAAGATCGGGTAAGAAATACATGTTTCGGCTGCCCTTATGTTTGCGGCAGCTAGCGCAAATTCCTAGAATTTCCGTATACATGTACATACACACGTTCATGCGCGTCTGCTTTGAATTCTATCTACAGTATTGCAATTGCGATTTTATTGTTTTCTGTGCTGCTATTTTAATTTGTTGATTTCTCATTAGGACTCAATAATTGCTGTGGCTGTTGGGTAGAGGCGGCGGCAGGTAGTGCGGTCTTTTTTTTTTTTGGCTGGTGTGGCGGTAAGTTTCGAGTTCGAACCCTGCCAAGGAAAGGTTTTTTTAATTTATCTTTATTACTACTACAGCAAACAAGCGCGTTGCCCGAGTTGCATTTGGTGTTGGAAGAGGAGGGTTCAGGGTATCCCCTAGTCGGGGAGCTACCGACTAGAACCTCTTACTTGTTTCCCATTAACTTTTTAGTTTCGGCTGGCGGTGTAATTGGACTCTTCATTGGTGGATCGTTGCTCAACATTTTAGAAGTGCTATCATTTCTTTTCATAAAATAAACAACTAGTGTAACAACTTATTTATTTTTTTTTTTATTTATTAATGGTGGACAAAACGAGTGTCTTCCTAATTATTCAATACATTATATATACAATTATAAAAATTAAATGCTAAAAGTCTAGTTAGAGAACACAATTTTCTAATAGCATCACCGACCGATGGAGGTGTTTTATTCGCCAGTCCGGCCAGCTGTGCCCCTTTTCACAGCTAATTTTGTCAGTGACGCTATTAGAGCCTACATCTAAGAAGAAGGGTGCAAGTAGGAAAAAAGTGTAATTAAGTAAAATTAAAAATAATCTGAGTTTGATATATTATTTAAGAAAATACCATAAATAGAAGAAAAAAAATTAAGAAGATTGTTAATAAAGTAAAGAACTGTATGCTAGATATATAGATTGTTAAGTAGATAGTATAAAGAGTAATGGGAAATCACCGACCCGGTAGAGGAAAATTTACAGCCGGTTCGACAAGCTATGCCCCTGCTCATAGCTGGGAATGGTCAGTGAATTCTCGAAAGTATCCTGAAAGCAACGATTTTATTAGGGGTAGTGAAAGTTCGGTAGACAAAACGTGATGCAAACTATTGTAATTATTGTATTGTAATGTATAGCGTAGTCTGTTGTGCACGTCGATAGGAATAAGGGGCGATAATTTCTGGTTGGTCTAGCCCGAACAGAGAATTGAAGACGCCCTAGCAGAAAAGGAGAATCTATATCGCCAACAACCAACTTATGTAGAAAGACAACACCGTGAATTGCCCTACGGTTGGTTAACGACGGAAGATTAAGAAGAAGCAGCCTGCTGGAATAGGATGGCATCCGAAGATTAGGGTCCCAATTTAAACCAATTTAAAGGCAAAAAGCAGAAATTGCTTCTGAACAGATTCAATACGATCCTGGCTATTGTTATACTGCGGAGACCAGATGCAAGAGCAGTATTCAAAGATAGGGCGAACAAGCGAGATGTACAGAAGTTTCGTTATAAGAGGACCGTTAAACTCTTTAGACCATCGTTTAATTAATCCTAGTACACCTTTTGCCTCATTAATTATTGTTAATTATTGCTTTTATTGAACGCGGCGTCAGTTCCGTATTGTTGTTATTGCCTGTTTTGATTCTTTTGCTTTGGTGCTCCCCTGTGCAAACACTTGTTTGTGCGTGTGTTCGCTGCTGCAAATTTATTCTTGTGCATCGCGCTCTCGCAAATTTTTGCTGTTGCTTTTCGCTCCAAACAATTTGTTTGTGTACGAATAGTTATTTTTTGAGCGTTTACTTGCTCTATTCTTGTGCACTGTTTTTCGTTTCGCTCTGCGCTCTCGCAACTTGTGCTTATTCTTTTAACGCTGGTAGTAATTATGTCGTGCTGTAAGAAACCTTGCACGTTCAAGCAGGCTGATGATTCTGCTTTGCCGCAATTTGTTAATTGCTGGCTGTGTGAGAATATGATGCATGCTAAATGTGCAGGTCTCACTGGGCGTGATTGCGACAAGATCGCTGCAATTGCCAAGAAGGGCTGCGGCGGCTTGCGTTGGTCGTGCCCAGAATGCATCGACAAGCAAATTGATTTCTCCAGAATGTATAAGTCTGTGAGAAATCAATTCTTAAAACTAAATAGCGTGGCTAAGCAGCTCTCGAGTAGTTTTGATTCGAGCTGTGAGTTGCTTAGCAAATATAAATTCGAGTCTCCAACCAATCGCCGGTTGGAGCCTCAATTTTTGCAGTTACCCTCTCCGTCTGCCCAGACACCTTTGCCTGTGTTGTCCCTTCCGAGCAACTTGGATTCATCTCCAATGTTGTCATTATCGCCTTCTCCGAGCGACTGCCCAAATATTACCCCAATTTTATCCCGTGAAATAGTCCCATTAGACCCTGTACCTGAACCTGTCCCAGTTAGCCAAACTGCCTCAGCCCCCTCAGCTCCTGGCCGCAAAGGTAGACCTGCGCGCAATCTTGCCCAGATTGTTAAAAACAATCATGGTGCCTCTTTAGCCCCACCAAATCCTGTTCTCCCTGCAGCCCCATCAGCGCCTACGTTAACTGTTGTTGCCCCTCGTAGGCAAGTTTTTGTGTCTCGACTTTCGTCTGACACCACCTCTGAGTCATTGGCAGCCTATATTGCTAGCAAATCTTCAAGCCAAAAAAGTTCAAGCCAAAAAAGCGTAACCAGCCTGTCACCCTTCCAGTCCCTTCAATACAGGGTACCATTTCTGCCCCAAAAAACTAACTTCTTCTTCTGACCAAGTCTCTATTCATTATCAAAATGTCAGAGGTCTCATTTCAAAACTCAAAAATCTTTTCATGGCCAGCACTTCCTTCGATTCGGATATAATCGCATTTTCAGAAACATGGTTAAATTCAACCATATCTGATTTTGAGGTTTTTTCGAATAATTTTATTTTGCATAGAAATGATCGGCTGACTCGAGGTGGTGGTGATTAAAATAGAGAGATAGAGTAAAATGGAGAAAGAGAGAGAGAGAGAGACAGATAGAAAGAGAGAGAGACCTATTGACTCGCAGACAGATAAGAAGAACAACATATTCGCAGACAGACAGAGGCTGACAGGATGATAGGCATTCAAACAGACAGAGAGACAGACATGCGTTGAAATAGATAGACATGAAGACAGCCTTACAGACCCGCAGATGGTCGGAAAATTAGGAAAACAGACAGACACACGGGCAGAGAGAGAGAGGCAGGCAGGCAGACAGACAGGCAGAAAAACAGGCAGAAAAACAGGCAGACAGACATGCAGACCCACAGACTCACAGACATGCAGACACATAGGATGAGAGAGAGAGAGACAGATAAAGAGAGAGAGATAGATGCGGAGAGAGAGAGACTGACAAACAGGCAGAGAGACAAACAGATAGGTATATATGCAGACAGACACGCACAGACTCGCAGACATACAGACACACAGGAAGAGAAAGTGACACACATACAGTCAGGCAGAAAGATAGGCAGGAATACCTGCAGCCTCGCAGACTGCACACCTCGCCACACTGGTAGAGACAGACAGGCAGATTTACAGACAGACAGACATGCAGGCACAGAGACAGGCAGACGGACAGACGTAGAGAGAGAGAGAGAGATAGACAGAGAGAGAGAAAGAGACAGAGAGAGAGAGAAAGGGAGAGAGAGAGAGAGAGAGAGAGAGAGAGAGGGGGAGAGAGAGAGTGTGAGAGAGAGAGAGAGAGTGAGAGAGAGAGAGAGAGAAGGAGAGAGAGAGAGAGACGCACCGACTTGCAGATAAACAGAAACACAGGAAAAGAGAGTGACACACATACAGTCAGGCAGACAGATAGGCAGGAATACCTGCAGCCTCGCTGACCGCCACACTGATAGAGTCAGACAGGCAGATAGACACGCAGACAGACCGGCAGAGAGACAGACAGATAGGTAGATATGCAGATAGACACGCTGACCCACAGACTCGCAGACATACAGACACACAGGAAGAGAGAGAGACACACAGACTGTCAGGTAGATAGATGGAAAGGAATACCTACAGCTTCGCATACAGACACACCGGTAGAGACAGACAGGCAGGCAGATAAACAGACAGACAGACATGCAGACAGAGAGACAGACAGGCAGACTTATAGACATGCAGACACAGAAACGGGCAGACTGTCAGACGCACGAGCTGAGAGAGAGAGAGAGGCAGACAAGCAGACAGACAGATAGGAAAACAGGCAGACAAACAGACAGATAAGAAAACAGGCAGACAGACACGCAGAGCCACAGACTTGCAGATATACAGACACACGGGAAGAGTAAGAGAGATACACAGACAGACAGGTAGACAGATAGGCAGGAATACTTACAGCCTCGCAGACAGACACACCGGCAAAAACAGACAGTCAGGCAGATATACAGACAGACAGACATGCAAACATACAGACAGTGAGACAGGCAGACTTACAGACATGTACACAGATAGATAGACAGAAAGGCAGACAAATAGACAAAAAAGCAGACAAATTGACTCGCAGACTGTCAGACTTACGGGCAGAGACAGAGACAGATGGGCAGACAAACAGGCAGACCGAACGGCAGACAGATAGGAAAACAGGCAGACAGACTCGAAGATCCAGAGACCTGCAGACTTACAGGCACACAGAAAGAGAGAGAGAGCAACAAATACAGTCAGGCAGACAGATAGGCAGGAATACCTTTAGCCTCGCAGACCGCCACACTGGTAGAGCCAGACAGGCAGATAGACACGCAGACCCACAGACTCGCAGACACACAGGATGGGAGAGAGAGACCGACACACTGGCAGAGACAGACCGGCAGATATACAGACAGACGGGCAGCCGGGCAGACAGACAGACAGGCACACAGATAGACAGAAAGGTAGACAAAATATACAGATAGGCAGATAAATTGACTCGCAGACGTACGGGCAGAGACAGATAGGCAGACCGACCAACTCGCCGACATACACACACAGGAAGAGAGAGAGAGATACACAGACAGGCAGGAATACCTACAGGCTCACAGACAGACACAATGGCAGAGACAGACAGGCAGACGTACAGACAGATAGGCATACAGATTGTCAGACTGAAAAAGAGACAGACAGACAGGCATACATACTGACATTCAAACAGATAGACATAGAAAGAGAGAGAGAGAGAGTAAAATAGAGAGAGAGAGAGAGAGAGAGAGACAGATAGAAAGAGAGAGAGACCTATTGACTCGCAGACAGATAAGAAGAACAACATATTCGCAGACAGACAGAGGCTGGCAGGATGATAGGCATTCAAACAGACAGAGAGACAGACATGCGTTGAAATAGATAGACAGGAAGACAGCCTTACAGACCCGCAGATGGACGGAAAATTAGGAAAACAGACAGACACACGGGCAGAGACAGAGGCAGACAGGCAGACAGACAGGCAGACAAACAGGCAGACAAGCAGGCAGATAGACCGGCAGGCAGATACGTAGATAGGCAGACAGACATGCACACCCACAGACTCACAGACATACAGACACATAGGATGAGAGAGAGAGAGAAAGAGATAGATGCGGAAAGAAAGTTACTGACAAACAGGCAGGCAGACCGGCAGAGAGACAAACAGATAGGTATATATGCAGACAGACACGCAGACGCACAGACTCGCAGACATACAGACACACAGGAAGAGAGAGTGACACACATACAGTCAGGCAGGCAGATAGGCAGGAATACCTGCAGCCTCGCAGACCGCCACACTGGTAGAGTCAGACAGGCAGATAGACACGCAGTCCCTCAGACTCGCAGACATACAGACACACAGGAAGGTGTAGTGGCGCTTGTTACCAAAAAAATTAGTTGACTATTTTTTTTTGTGCCCAAAAGTAGGCAATGGAATTTTCGTTAATGCAGTTGTGACTAACAATTGGTTTGACACTTAGTAGTAGGTTTCTTTTAGTTTTAGTAGTATTCTTGTTAGTTATTGTAGTTTGCCTACCTACGCAGCATATGACAACAAAAATAAAATATAAATATAAAATAATATAATGTATATAATAATATAAATAGATTTATATTTATTTAAAATGTTAGTTGAAATATAAAATTATTCGATTGCACTTGGAAATTGCACACTTGTGTTCGATCTACAAGAAAAATGCGTGTCTGCGAATTCTCGACACGGTGAGGTTAGATGACACTTCCGCAAGCCAGACTCGACCTTTTCTACCATTGATTGTCAACCAGAGCAGTCGCATCTAATAATTTGGCGCAAAGCTTAGCCTAACCTGCAAGCACGTTTTTGTATTTTTTTTATCTTTTGTGCTAAATTTAAAAATAAATAATTAACACAAAGTTGCCACTACAAAACAAAAAAAGAAACTTTTTGTTGCGGAAATAAACAAGGCTAACTCACATTGGCTTGAGTCCATGCAGGCAGCAATCAATTGGTGCAGAGCTGATCGTAGTTTGAAAAAGCAAAGCCCACAGTCGGATGGAACAACCTTTCCAAGTTTTAATTTTGGTGCCAATCCAAAAATGGTAAATATTTCTCTTCTCTTGCGGACCAGCCGCTCATTGCTTTTGCGCTGTGTACTTTTTTTTTCTAATTATCATTTTCTGGTGTTCACAGATTGGCACTTATACAGAAACCCCTAAGCTCAGTTTCTCACTGAAATAAACGAGCAGAAGCGGAATTACGGGCACAGGGAGCATTGCAGATCATCGCCAACTGACTCAGTAGTGTTCGGCATGTGCTAAACGAGCACGGATCGACGCACATAAAACCGAAAAAAAAAAAATGTTATAAGTTTGCAATAGAAAGTGTCGCCGCTGGTAATATTCCGAGCCATAACCCGCAGTGAAAAATATTTTTGATTTAACAAGTTTGCTATGCTCGAATAATTTAATTGAATAAGTTATAATAGTTAATTACCGAGCGGCCTACCTAGCGACGAGGAAGTTGCATATTTTTTTTTGTTTTGGGTTTTGATAATATTCTCTTTTATTTTTTTTAATTGTTTTTTTTTTTTTTTTTGCGTTGGGTATAATGTGCTAAAGCGAAAAGTTGCCGATTTAACAATAAGTGACAAGCAAAGTGATTTTTGTCGGCAAATGAAAATTTAAAACTTTAATTCATCTTAAACAATGCGTCAGAAAAATAAACACTGCCTTTAAACATATTTATAAATACCACTCGTATGAGCACCGCCGAAAGTACTTTCGTCGCTGGATCTGCTAAATGGTAAGCTGGAGCACCCCATTATAATTTACAATTGTTCTGTTTACCCAGGGTATTACTTTACAGGTTCACGAACCAAAAATAAGTTTTTTTTCTCAGCAGCCAAATGAGCATGCTTACGAAAATTTTAAACAGTTGTTGTTGTTTTATCGTCTTGTTGTGCCAAAGCGTGAACCGAGCCTATGTGAAACCTGAGTAAACAACGGTAAAAATAAAATTGATAACAAATTGGCGAGCTTTTGCTCAGTCGCATGCAATGCATATCAGCTGTGCCCCGTACAGTAGTGGCACTAAATATTACGCACACCTCCGGTTAATTTATTAAACATCTAAAATGGTCTTTTGCCGCATAATATAATCTGCATGGCTTAATCCTACTTTTATTATAACGATATATATTTTCGTTTTTGCCATATTTGCATATATAAAATATACATATTAACCCTTACTGTTTTCAGCAACTTTTCGCTTCGGTATAATAATAAAATACATCAACTAGTTTTTTTCCTAGAGTAAGCAAAAGATATGTTAAATTTGGTTAGTGGTAGGGAAGATAATATCATATAATAAATGATCATTGCTTCTAACTTAAAGTAAAATTAATTCATTTATATGTTGTAATAGTTTTTGGAATGTTAAGGAATAACCACAACTTAAATGAAAGATCTAATTGGCATAAATAAAGAAGTTACAATGAATTCTAACTAAGAGCCTTTCCCATTCCGGGATTTATGAAAAGCGGACTTGAGTCAATGTAAACAATAACAAGGGTGTACAAGGGATCGTCTCAAACATGTCTTGGCCCTTGGACGATCATGGTAGGGTGGGCATACGCTGCTCCCAATTTCCATACCTGGGGTAGCTATCGTACACTATACATTCATAAATAAGTGCAGACCTACTTTTCTTTTCTTTGTCTATGCTGTCGTTTCAACCGATTGATAGGCGACCTGTTCCCCCAAAACAACACGCGAAATTTTAATAATTAATAATTTGCAAACGAGCATTTGACATCTCGGAATTTTTTCCTGAACCCCCCCATCGCCGACGAGATAGAGCCGGAAAACTAGCGCGTGCTCCGTAAGGTGTCTATACTTCTATCAGCTCGACTCTGCAACTATCCTATGTTGTATGTTACAAAGGGAGAGAGAGATACACAGACAGACAGAAAGACAGATAGGCAGGAATACCTACAGCCCCTCAGACACACAAAGAAGAGAGAGAGAGAGAGAGAGAGAGAGAGAGAGAGAGAGAGAGAGAGAGAGAGAGAGAGAGAGAGAGAGAGAGAGAGAGAGAGAGAGAGAGAGATAGAGAGAGAGAGAGAGACCCGCAGACAGATAGGCAGGAATACCTACATTCCTCGCAGAAACAGACAGTCAGGCAGATATACAGACAGACAGACATGCAGACAGTGAGACAGGTACACAGATAGATAGACAGAAAGGCAGACAAATAGAAAAAAAAAGCAGACAAATTGACTCGCAGACAGTCAGACTTACGGGCAGAGACAGAGACAGACAGGCAGGCAGACCGAACGGCAGAAAGTTAGGAAAACAGGCAGACAGACACGCAGATCCACAGACTTGCAGACAAACCGAAACACAGGAAGAGAGAGTAACACACATACAGTCAGGCAGACAGATAGGCAGGAATACCTGCAGCCTCGCAGAACGCCACACTGATAGAGTCAGACAGGCAGATAGAGACGCAGACCCACAGACTCGCAGACACACAGACACACAGGAAGGGAGAGAGAGACAGACACACTGGCAGAGACAGACCGGCAGATATACAGACAGACGGGCAGCCGGGCAGACAGACAGACAGGCACACAGATAGACAGAAAGGCAGACTAAATAGACAGATAGGCAGATAAATTGACTCGCAGACGTACGGGCAGAGACAGATAGGCAGAATACCTACAGGCTCACAGACAGACACAATGGCAGAGACAGACAGGCAGACGTACAGACAGATAGGCATACAGATTGTCAGACTGAAAAAGAGACAGACAGACAGGCATACATACTGACATTCAGACAGATAGACATAGAAAGAGAGAGAGAGAGAGTAAAATAGAGAGAGAGAGAGAGAAATTAAAATAGAGAGATAGAGTAAAATGGAGAGAGAGAGAGACAGATAGAAAGAGAGAGAGACCTATTGACTCGCAGACAGATAAGAAGAACAACATATTCGCAGACAGACAGAGGCTGACAGGATGATAGGCATTCAAACAGACAGAGAGACAGACATGCGTTGAAATAGATAGACACAAAGACAGCCTTACAGACCCGCAGATGGACGGAAAATTAGGAAAACAGACAGACACACGGGCAGAGACAGAGGCAGACAGGCAGACAGACAGGCAGACAAACAGGCAGACAAGCAGGCAGATAGACCGGCAGGCAGATACGTAGATAGGCAGACAGACATGCACACCCACAGACTCACAGACATACAGACACATAGGATGAGAGAGAGATAGATGCGGAGAGAAAGTTACTGACAAACAGGCAGGCAGACCGGCAGAGAGACAAACAGATAGGTATATATGCAGACAGACACGCAGACGCACAGACTCGCAGACATACAGACACACAGGAAGAGAGAGTGACACACATACAGTCAGGCAGGCAGATAGGCAGGAATACCTGCAGCCTCGCAGACCGCCACACTGGTAGAGTCCGACAGGCAGATAGACACGCAGTCCCTTAGACTCGCAGACATACAGACACACAGGAAGGTGTAGTGGCGCTTGTTACCAAAAAAATTAGTTGACTATTTTTTTTTGTGCCCAAAAGTAGGCAATGGAATTTTCGTTAATGCAGTTATGACTAACAATTGGTTTGACACTTAGTAGTAGGTTTCTTTTAGTTTTAGTAGTATTCTTGTTAGTTATTGTAGTTTGCCTACCTACGCAGCATATGACAACAAAAAATAAAATATAAATATAAAATAATATAATGTATATAATAATATAAATAGATTTATATTTATTTAAAATGTTAGTTGAAATATAAAATTATTCGATTGCACTTGGAAATTGCACACTTGTGTTTGATCTACAAGAAAAATGCGTGTCTGCGAATTCTCGACACGGTGAGGTTAGATGACACTTCCGCAAGCCAGACTCGACCTTTTCTACCATTGATTGTCAACCAGAGCAGTCGCATCTAATAATTTGGCGCAAAGCTTAGCCTAACCTGCAAGCACGTTTTTGTATTTTTTTTATCTTTTGTGCTAAATTTAAAAATAAATAATTAACACAAAGTTGCCACTACAAAACAAAAAAAAAAAAAAAAGAAACTTTTTGTTGCGGAAATAAACAAGGCTAACTCCAATTGGCTTGAGTCCATGCAGGCAGCTATCAATTGGTGCAGAGCTGATCGTAGTTTGAAAAAGCAAAGCCCACAGTCGGATGGAACAACCTTTCCATGTTTTAATTTTGGTGCCAATCCAAAAATGGTAAATATTTCTCTTCTCTTGCGGACCAGCCGCTCATTGCTTTTGCGCTGTGTACTTTTTTTTTCTAATTATCATTTTCTGGTGTACACAGATTGGCACTTATACAGAAACCCCTAAGCTCAGTTTCTCACTGAAATAAACGAGCAGAAGCGGAATTACGGGCACAGGGAGCATTGCAGATCATCGCCAACTGACTCAGTAGTGTTCGGCATGTGCTAAACGAGCACGGATCGACGCACATAAAACCGAAAAAAAAAAAATGTTATAAGTTTGCAATAGAAAGTGTCGCCGCTGGTAATATTCCGAGCCATAACCCGCAGTGAAAAATATTTTTGATTTAACAAGTTTGCTATGCTCGAATAATTTAATTGAATAAGTTATAATAGTTAATTACCGAGCGGCCTACCTAGCGACGAGGAAGTTGCATATTTTTTTTTGTTTTGGGTTTTGATAATATTCTCTTTTATTTTTTTTAATTGTTTTTTTTTTTTTTTGCGTTGGGTATAATGTGCTAAAGCGAAAAGTTGCCGATTTAACAATAAGTGACAAGCAAAGTGATTTTTGTCGGCAAATGAAAATTTAAAACTTTAATTCATCTTAAACAATGCGTCAGAAAAATAAACACTGCCTTTAAACATATTTATAAATACCACTCGTATGAGCACCGCCGAAAGTACTTTCGTCGCTGGATCTGCTAAATGGTAAGCTGGAGCACCCCATTATAATTTACAATTGTTCTGTTTACCCAGGGTATTACTTTACAGGTTCACGAACCAAAAATAAGTTTTTTTTCTCAGCAGCCAAATGAGCATGCTTACGAAAATTTTAAACAGTTGTTGTTGTTTTATCGTCTTGTTGTGCCAAAGCGTGAACCGAGCCTATGTGAAACCTGAGTAAACAACGGTAAAAATAAAATTGATAACAAATTGGCGAGCTTTTGCTCAGTCGCATGCAATGCATATCAGCTGTGCCCCGTACAGTAGTGGCACTAAATATTACGCACACCTCCGGTTAATTTATTAAACATCTAAAATGGTCTTTTGCCGCATAATATAATCTGCATGGCTTAATCCTACTTTTATTATAACGATATATATTTTCGTTTTTGCCATATTTGCATATATAAAATATACATATTAACCCTTACTGTTTTCAGCAACTTTTCGCTTCGGTATAATAATAAAATACATCAACTAGTTTTTTTCCTAGAGTAAGCAAAAGATATGTTAAATTTGGTTAGTGGTAGGGAAGATAATATCATATAATAAATGATCATTGCTTCTAACTTAAAGTAAAATTAATTCATTTATATGTTGTAATAGTTTTTGGAATGTTAAGGAATAACCACAACTTAAATGAAAGATCTAATTGGCATAAATAAAGAAGTTACAATGAATTCTAACTAAGAGCCTTTCCCATTCCGGGATTTATGAAAAGCGGACTTGAGTCAATGTAAACAATAACAAGGGTGTACAAGGGATCGTCTCAAACATGTCTTGGCCCTTGGACGATCATGGTAGGGTGGGCATACGCTGCTCCCAATTTCCATACCTGGGGTAGCTATCGTACACTATACATTCATAAATAAGTGCAGACCTACTTTTCTTTTCTTTGTCTATGCTGTCGTTTCAACCGATTGATAGGCGACCTGTTCCCCCAAAACAACACGCGAAATTTTAATAATTAATAATTTGCAAACGAGCATTTGACATCTCGGAATTTTTTCCTGAACCCCCCCATCGCCGACGAGATAGAGCCGGAAAACTAGCGCGTGCTCCGTAAGGTGTCTATACTTCTATCAGCTCGACTCTGCAACTATCCTATGTTGTATGTTACAAAGGGAGAGAGAGATACACAGACAGACAGAAAGACAGATAGGCAGGAATACCTACAGCCCCTCAGACACACAAAGAGAGAGAGAGAGAGAGAGAGAGAGAGAGAGAGAGAGAGAGAGAGAGAGAGAGAGAGAGAGAGAGAGAGAGAGAGAGAGAGAGAGAGAGAGAGAGAGAGAGAGAGAGAGAGAGAGAGACCCGCAGACAGATAGGCAGGAATACCTACATTCCTCGCAGAAACAGACAGTCAGGCAGATATACAGACAGACAGACATGCAGACAGTGAGACAGGTACACAGATAGATAGACAGAAAGGCAGACAAATAGAAAAAAAAGCAGACAAATTGACTCGCAGACAGTCAGACTTACGGGCAGAGACAGAGACAGACAGGCAGGCAGACCGAACGGCAGAAAGTTAGGAAAACAGGCAGACAGACACGCAGATCCACAGACTTGCAGACAAACCGAAACACAGGAAGAGAGAGTAACACACATACAGTCAGGCAGACCGATAGGCAGGAATACCTGCAGCCTCGCAGAACGCCACACTGATAGAGTCAGACAGGCAGATAGAGACGCAGACCCACAGACTCGCAGACACACAGACACACAGGAAGGGAGAGAGAGACAGACACACTGGCAGAGACAGACCGGCAGATATACAGACAGACGGGCAGCCGGGCAGACAGACAGACAGGCACACAGATAGACAGAAAGGCAGACTAAATAGACAGATAGGCAGATAAATTGACTCGCAGACGTACGGGCAGAGACAGATAGGCAGAATACCTACAGGCTCACAGACAGACACAATGGCAGAGACAGACAGGCAGACGTACAGACAGATAGGCATACAGATTGTCAGACTGAAAAAGAGACAGACAGACAGGCATACATACTGACATTCAGACAGATAGACATAGAAAGAGAGAGAGAGAGAGTAAAATAGAGAGAGAGAGAGAGAAATTAAAATAGAGAGATAGAGTAAAATGGAGAGAGAGAGAGACAGATAGAAAGAGAGAGAGACCTATTGACTCGCAGACAGATAAGAAGAACAACATATTCGCAGACAGACAGAGGCTGACAGGATGATAGGCATTCAAACAGACAGAGAGACAGACATGCGTTGAAATAGATAGACACAAAGACAGCCTTACAGACCCGCAGATGGACGGAAAATTAGGAAAACAGACAGACACACGGGCAGAGACAGAGGCAGACAGGCAGACAGACAGGCAGACAAACAGGCAGACAAGCAGGCAGATAGACCGGCAGGCAGATACGTAGATAGGCAGACAGACATGCACACCCACAGACTCACAGACATACAGACACATAGGATGAGAGAGAGATAGATGCGGAGAGAAAGTTACTGACAAACAGGCAGGCAGACCGGCAGAGAGACAAACAGATAGGTATATATGCAGACAGACACGCAGACGCACAGACTCGCAGACATACAGACACACAGGAAGAGAGAGTGACACACATACAGTCAGGCAGGCAGATAGGCAGGAATACCTGCAGCCTCGCAGACCGCCACACTGGTAGAGTCCGACAGGCAGATAGACACGCAGTCCCTTAGACTCGCAGACATACAGACACACAGGAAGGTGTAGTGGCGCTTGTTACCAAAAAAATTAGTTGACTATTTTTTTTTGTGCCCAAAAGTAGGCAATGGAATTTTCGTTAATGCAGTTATGACTAACAATTGGTTTGACACTTAGTAGTAGGTTTCTTTTAGTTTTAGTAGTATTCTTGTTAGTTATTGTAGTTTGCCTACCTACGCAGCATATGACAACAAAAATAAAATATAAATATAAAATAATATAATGTATATAATAATATAAATAGATTTATATTTATTTAAAATGTTAGTTGAAATATAAAATTATTCGATTGCACTTGGAAATTGCACACTTGTGTTTGATCTACAAGAAAAATGCGTGTCTGCGAATTCTCGACACGGTGAGGTTAGATGACACTTCCGCAAGCCAGACTCGACCTTTTCTACCATTGATTGTCAACCAGAGCAGTCGCATCTAATAATTTGGCGCAAAGCTTAGCCTAACCTGCAAGCACGTTTTTGTATTTTTTTTATCTTTTGTGCTAAATTTAAAAATAAATAATTAACACAAAGTTGCCACTACAAAACAAAAAAAAAAAAAAAAAGAAACTTTTTGTTGCGGAAATAAACAAGGCTAACTCCAATTGGCTTGAGTCCATGCAGGCAGCTATCAATTGGTGCAGAGCTGATCGTAGTTTGAAAAAGCAAAGCCCACAGTCGGATGGAACAACCTTTCCATGTTTTAATTTTGGTGCCAATCCAAAAAGGGTAAATATTTCTCTTCTCTTGCGGACCAGCAGCTCATTGCTTTTGCGCTGTGTACTTTTTTTTTCTAATTATCATTTTCTGGTGTACACAGATTGGCACTTATACAGAAACCCCTAAGCTCAGTTTCTCACTGAAATAAACGAGCAGAAGCGGAATTACGGGCACAGGGAGCATTGCAGATCATCGCCACCTGACTCAGTAGTGTTCGGCATGTGCTAAACGAGCACGGATCGACGCACATAAAACCGATAAAAAAAAAAATGTTAGAAGTTTGCAATAGAAAGTGTCGCCGCTGGTAATATTCCGAGCCATAACCCGCAGTGAAAAATATTTTTGATTTAACAAGTTTGCTATGCTCGAATAATTTAATTGAATAAGTTATAATAGTTAATTACCGAGCGGCCAACCTAACGACGAGGAAGTTGCATATTTTTTTTTTGTTTTGGGTTTTGATAATATTCTCTTTTATTTTTTTTAATTGTTTTTTTTTTTTGCGTTGGGTATAATGTGCTAAAGCGAAAAGTTGCCGATTTAACAATAAGTGACAAGCAAAGTGATTTTTGTCGGCAAATGAAAATTTAAAACTTTAATTCATCTTAAACAATGCGTCAGAAAAATAAACACTGCCTTTAAACATATTTATAAATACCACTCGTATGAGCACCGCCGAAAGTACTTTCGTCGCTGGATCTGCTAAATGGTAAGCTGGAGAACCCCATTATAATTTACAATTGTTCTGTTTACCCAGGGTATTACTTGACAGGTTCACGAACCAAAAATAAGTTTTTTTTCTCAGCAGCCAAATGTTGTTGTTTTATCGTCTTGTTGTGCCAAAGCGTGAACCGAGCCTATGTGAAACCTGAGTAAACAACGGTAAAAATAAAATTGATAACAAATTGGCGAGCTTTTGTTCAGTCGCATGCAATGCATATCAGCTGTGCCCCGTACAGTAGTGGCACTAAATATTACGCACACCTCCGGTTAATTTATTAAACATCTAAAATGGTCTTTAGCCGCATAATATAATCTGCATGGCTTAATCCTACTTTTATTATAACGATATATATTTTCGTTTTTGCCATATTTGCATATATAAAATATAAAATATATAAATATATAACCCTTACTGTTTTCAGCAACTTTTCGCTTCGGTATAATAATAAAATACATCAACTAGTTTTTTTCCTAGAGTAAGCAAAAGATATGTTAAATTTGGTTAGTGGTAGGGAAGATAATATCATATAATAAATGATCATTGCTTCTAACTTAAAGTAAAATTAATTCATTTATATGTTGTAATAGTTTTTGGAATGTTAAGGAATAACCACAACTTAAATGAAAGATCTAATTGGCATAAATAAAGAAGTTACAATGAATTCTAACTAAGAGCCTTTCCCATTCCGGAATTTATGAAAAGCGGACTTGAGTCAATGTAAACAATAACAAGGGTGTACAAGGGATCGTCTCAAACATGTCTTGGCCCTTGGACGATCATGGTAGGGTGGGCATACGCTGCTCCCAATTTCCATACCTGGGGTAGCTATCGTACACTATACATTCATAAATAAGTGCAGACCTACTTTTCTTTTCTTTGTCTATGCTGTCGTTTCAACCGATTGATAGGCGACCTGTTCCCCCAAAACAACACGCGAAATTTTAATAATTAATAATTTGCAAACGAGCATTTGACATCTCGGAATTTTTTCCTGAACCCCCCCATCGCCGACGAGATAGAGCCGGAAAACTAGCGCGTGCTCCGTAAGGTGTCTATACTTCTATCAGCTCGACTCTGCAACTATCCCATGTTGTATGCAGGAATACCTACAGCCCCTCAGACACACAAAGAGAGAGAGAGAGAGAGACAGAGACAGAGAGAGAGAGATAGAGAGAGAGAGATAGAGAGAGAGGGAGAGAGACAGAATAGTCAGTGGGTTTTACGTAAGCACCTGCCTTGATGGCTTAATCTCACGGTATTCGAAAATACAACGAGCCGAAACTATGCGTCGGACTAGCGCCCCTCCGGAACCCTGCTTGCACAGTGAACCTTCGGTACCAATTGAATGCATGTCGGGCGGGACAATACATTCCCTCATTGGTGGGAGGTGAGGCCGAACTAATACCTCAATTGTACAATTTGGTTGACACGCAACTCCACGTCGAGCCGAAGCTCTACCCGCGATTTGGGTATAAACCACAACCAACACGATACTCCCCGAAGGGCCGCAACCAAAAAGTCAGGACGGAACAAGTTCCGCGGGCTCCTGGCTACCCGTGGTACCAAATTTACTTACAGTTTTGGTCGACTGCCGTAGGTCATACTACCCAGTTTAGTCCCCTGCCAGACAAAGAATGGGTCATCTTATTTCGCCGCTCGAATTAGCTGGTTGCCAAATATACCTTTGGATCAATCCACCCAGGGTCCACCACATGGAGGCCACATTATTAATAATGTGGGGCACATTGTGCCTTCGAGTCGACTTGACTAATGGTTTACGAAATACGCAACATGACATACAGACACATAGGATGAGAGAGTGACACACATACAGTCAGGCAGACAGATATGCAGGAATACCTGCAGCCTCGCAGACCGCCACACTGGTAGAGACAGACAGGCAGATATACAGACAGACAGACATGCAGGCACAGAGACAGGCAGATGGACAGACGTGGAGAGAGAGAGAGAGAGAGAGGGAGAGAGAAAGAGGGAGAAAGAGAAAGAGAGAGAGAGAGAGAGAGAGAGAGAGAGAGAGAGAAAGAGAGAGAAAGAGAGAGAAAGAGAAAGAGAGAGAGAGAGAGAGAGAGAGAGAGAGAGAGAGAGAAGAGAGAGAAAGAGAAAGAGAAAGAGAAGGAGAGAGAGAGAGAGAGAGAGAGAGAGAGAGAGAGAGAGAGAGAGAGAGAGAGAGAGAGAGAGAGAGAGAGAGAGAGAGAGAGAGAGACAGAGAGAGAGAGAGAGAGAGAGAGAGACAGGTAGGTATATATGCAGACAGACACGCAGACCCACAGACTCGCAGACATACAGACACACAGGAAGAGGGAGTTACAAACAGTTAGTCAGGCTGACGGAAAATTAGGAAAACAGACAGACAGGTGGGCAGGGAGAGAGACAGACAGGCAGACAGACAGGCAGACCAGCAGGCAGACAAGCAGGCAGATAGACCGGCAGACAGACATGCAGACCCACAGACATACAGACACATAGGATGAGAGAGTGACACACATACAGTCAGGCAGACAGATAGGCAGGAATACCTGCAGCCTCGCAGACAGCCTTACAGACCCGCAGATGGGCGGAAAATTAGGAAAACAGACAGACACACGGACAGAGACAGAGGCAGACAGGCAGACAGACAGGCAGACAAACAGGCAGACAAGCAGGCAGATAGACCGGCAGGCAGATACGTAGATAGGCAGACAGACATGCACACCCACAGACTCACAGACATACAGACACATAGGATGAGAGAGAGAGAGAGAGATAGATGCTGAGAGAAAGAGACTGACAAACAGGCAGGCAGACCGGCAGAGAGACAAACAGATAGGTATATATGCAGACAGACACGCAGACGCACAGACTCGCAGACACACAGGAAGAGAGAGTGACACACATACAGTCAGGCAGGCAGATAGGCAGGAATACCTGCAGCCTCGCAGACCGCCACACTGGTAGAGACAGACAAGCAGATATACAGACAGACAGACATGCAGGCCCAGAGACAGGCAGACGGACAGACGTAGAGAAAGAGAGAGAGAGAGAGAGAGAGAGAGAGAGAGAGAGAGAGAGAGAGAGAGAGAGAGAGAGAGAGAGAGAGAGAGAGAGAGAGACAGATAGAAAGAGAGAGAGACCTATTGACTCGCAGACAGATAAGAAGAACAACATATTCTTGTGCACTGTTTTTCGTTTCGCTCTGCGCTCTCGCAACTTTTGCTTATTCTTTTAACGCTGGTAGTAATTATGTCGGGCTGTAAGAAACCTTGCACGTTCAAGCAGGCTGATGATTCTGCTTTGCCGCAATTTGTTAATTGCTGGCTGTGTGAGAATATAATGCATGCTAAATGTGCAGGTCTCACTGGGCGTGATTGCGACAAGATCGCTGCAATTGCCAAGAAGGGCTGCGGCGGCTTGCGTTGGTCGTGCCCAGAATGCATCGACAAGCAAATTGATTTCTCCAGAATGTATAAGTCTGTGAGAAATCAATTCCTAAAACTAAATAGCGTGGCTAAGCAGCTCTCGAGTAGTTTTGATTCGAGCTGTGAGTTGCTTAGCAAATATAAATTCGAGCCTCCAACCAATCGCCGGTTGGAGCCTCAATTTTTGCAGTTGCCCTCTCCGTCTGTCCAGACACCTTTGCCTGTGTTGTCCCTTCCGAGCAACTTGGATTCATCTCCAATGTTGTCATTATCGCCTCCTCCGAGCGACTGCCCAAATATTACCCCAATTTTATCCCGTGAAATAGTCCCATTAGACCCTGTACCTGAACCTGTCCCAGTTAGCCAAACTGCCTCAGCCCCCTCAGCTCCTGGCCGCAAAGGTAGACCTGCGCGCGAGAGAGAGAGAGTGTAAAATAGAGAGAGAGAGAGAGATTAAAATAGAGAGATAGAGTAAAATGGAGAGAGAGAGAGAGAGAGAGAGAGAGAGAGAGAGAGAGACAGATAGAAAGAGAGAGAGACCTATTGACTCGCAGACAGATAAGAAGAACAACATATTCGCAGACAGACAGAGGCTGACAGGATGATAGGCATTCAAACAGACAGAGAGACAGACATGCGTTGAAATAGATAGACAGGAAGACAGCCTTACAGACCCGCAGATGGACGGAAAATTAGGAAAACAGACAGACACACGGACAGAGACAGAGGCAGACAGGCAGACAGACAGGCAGACAAACAGGCAGACAAGCAGGCAGATAGACCGGCAGGCAGATACGTAGATAGGCAGACATACAGACACATAGGATGAGAGAGAGAGAGAGAGAGAGATAGATGCGGAGAGAAAGAGACTGACAAACAGGCAGGCAGACCGGCAGAGAGACAAACAGATAGGTATATATGCAGACAGACACGCAGACGCACAGACTCGCAGACATACAGACACACAGGAATAGAGAGTGACACACATACAGTCAGGCAGGCAGATAGGCAGGAATACCTGCAGCCTCGCAGACCGCCACACTGGTAGAGACAGACAAGAAGATATACAGACAGACAGACATGCAGGCCCAGAGACAGGCAGACGGACAGACGTAGAGAAAGAGAGAGAGAGAGAGAGAGAGAGAGAGAGAGAGAGAGAGAGAGGGAGAGAGAGAGAGGGAGAGAGAGAGAGAGAGAGAGAGAGAGAGAGAGAGAGAGAGAGAGAGAGAGAGAGTCAGATAGAAGGAGAGAGAGAGAGAGAGACCTATTGACTCGCAGACAGATAAGAAAAACAACATATTCTTGTGCACTGTTTTGAGAGAGAGAGAGAGAGAGAGAGAGAGAGAGAGAGAGATTAAAATAGAGAGATGGAGTAAAATGGAGAGAGAGAGAGAAAGAGACAGATAGAAAGAGAGAGAGACCTATTGACCCGCAGACAGATAAGAAGAACAACATATTCGCAGACAGACAGAGGCTGACAGGATGATAGGCATTCAAACAGACAGAGAGACAGACATGCGTTGAAATAGATAGACAGGAAGACAGCCTTACAGAACCGCAGATGGACGGAAAATTAGGAAAACAGACAGACACACGGGCAGAGACAGAGGCAGACAGGCAGACAGACAGGCAGACAAACAGGCAGACAAGCAGGCAGATAGACCGGCAGGCAGATACGTAGATAGGCAGACAGACATGCACACCCACAGACTCACAGACATACAGACACATAGGATGAGAGAGAGATAGATGCGGAGAGAAAGTTACTGACAAACAGGCAGGCAGACCGGCAGAGAGACAAACAGATAGGTATATATGCAGACAGACACGCAGACGCACAGACTCGCAGACATACAGACACACAGGAATAGAGAGTGACACACATACAGTCAGGCAGGCAGATAGGCAGGAATACCTGCAGCCTCGCAGACCGCCACACTGGTAGAGACAGACAAGAAGATATACAGACAGACAGACATGCAGGCCCAGAGACAGGCAGACGGACAGACGTAGAGAAAGAGAGAGAGAGAGAGAGAGAGAGAGAGAGAGAGAGAGAGAGAGAGAGAGAGAGAGAGAGAGAGAGAGAGAGAGAGAGAGAGAGACAGATAGAAAGAGAGAGAGACCTATTGACTCGCAGACAGATAAGAAGAACAACATATTCTTGTGCACTGTTTTTCGTTTCGCTCTGCGCTCTCGCAACTTTTGCTTATTCTTTTAACGCTGGTAGTAATTATGTCGTGCTGTAAGAAACCTTGCACGTTCAAGCAGGCTGATGATTCTGCTTTGCCGCAATTTGTTAATTGCTGGCTGTGTGAGAATATAATGCATGCTAAATGTGCAGGTCTCACTGGGCGTGATTGCGACAAGATCGCTGCAATTGCCAAGAAGTGCTGCGGCGGCTTGCGTTGGTCGTGCCCAGAATGCATCGACAAGCAAATTGATTTCTCCAGAATGTATAAGTCTGTGAGAAATCAATTCCTAAAACTAAATAGCGTGGCTAAGCAGCTCTCGAGTAGTTTTGATTCGAGCTGTGAGTTGCTTAGCAAATATAAATTCGAGCCTCCAACCAATCGCCGGTTGGAGCCTCAATTTTTGCAGTTGCCCTCTCCGTCTGTCCAGACACCTTTGCCTGTGTTGTCCCTTCCGAGCAACTTGGATTCATCTCCAATGTTGTCATTATCGCCTCCTCCGAGCGACTGCCCAAATATTACCCCAATTTTATCCCGTGAAATAGTCCCATTAGACCCTGTACCTGAACCTGT
>JAWNPB010000193.1:60000-269408 GCA_035045355.1 Drosophila lacicola
CGATGGTCCAGCATTACTCCCAAGTATCTGATGGCTGGCTTCGAGTGTATGGGACAGTTGTCGACGCGTATTGTGGCTGTCTCCACTACCTTACGGCTGCTGACCAGTACTGCCTCCGTCTTGTGGGCAGCCAGTGTTAAGCCATTGGACGCGAGCCAGTTCACCACCTGTCGGATAGCGGTGTTTGTTTTCTCCTCCACAGCCGGCAGCTCCTTGCTGACCGTAACCACCGCAATGTCGTCCGCAAAGCCAATGATGTGAGTGCCTGCAGGGATGTTCAAACGGAGAACTGCGTCGTACATCACGTTCCATAGTGTAGGTCCCAGGACTGATCCTTGTGGAACGCCGCCAGTTATGGTGTGCTGCCGCTGTCCTGCGGCGGTGTCATACAAGAGCACACGATTGGAGAAATAGTCCGTAATCAGGCTTATCAGGTACTCGGATATCTGGAGTCCCTGAAGCGCGCGTATGATACTCATCCAGCTGGCTGCATTGAACGCGTTCTTTACGTCCAGGGTCGTAATGAGGCAGTATTTTTTGCTACCATTCCGCCATCGGGAACCCTCGATGGCTTGTGTGGCGATGCCCACAACATGGCTGATAGCTTGGGCAGTGCTGCGCTTTTTCCGGAATCCAAACTGGTACTCAGATAGCCCTTGCCGTTCTTCTAGTTCGTCTTGCAGTCTGTTACATATGATGCGCTCGAACAGTTTGCCAACCACGTCGAGCATGCACAGTGGCCTGTATGCGGACGGGTCCTCTGGTGGCTTGTCGCCTTTTGGGAGCAACACCAGTCTCTGGCGTTTCCACCTTGTAGGAAAGCGGCGATCCTCCATGCACTTATTAAATAGCGCTGCATAGACTGCTGGTTGCTTGGCCACTATTAGCTTCAGAGCT
Source organism: Drosophila lacicola (assembly GCA_035045355.1). Lineage (NCBI taxonomy): Eukaryota > Metazoa > Arthropoda > Insecta > Diptera > Drosophilidae > Drosophila > Drosophila lacicola. The sequence goes on from JAWNPB010000193.1 coordinate 60,898, forward strand.
TTTGTCGGGATCCCGTCAGGTCCTGGGGCTTTATTTGGCTGTATCCGCGCAAGAGCCTGTAGCACCTCCTCTGCGCCCGTCCATTTTACCGTCGACGTTCCGGCGTACGTGGTGGTTATGTGCAGCGTTGGTTGCGAGGGGAAGAGCGTGGTGACAATTGCCCTTAGCTGGACCTCGTTTGTGGGCATTGGCATCCTGCACATTCTTCCCATGACCAATTTGTAGGCTGTACCAAAGGGTTGCGCGTCGGCTTCAGCGCATAGGCTCTTCCACGCGGCGTCCTTGCTGCGATTGATAGCCTTCTTAAGTGCGGCCCTCTTCGCTCTGTAGGCTTCCTGCATTTCCTGGCAATTGCTTCTCCTGTGGGCCCGTTGGTAGCGTCTTCTGGCTATGTGGCATTCTCTCCTGGCCATCTCTATTTCATGGTTCCACCAGTGAACAGGTCTGCGCCCGTTTATCCGCCTTCTCTTTTTAAGCATGGATGCGTTGCATGCCTCCTCTACCGTTCTTCCTAGGTAATTTGCCCAGTGGTCGGCATCTCCATCGGCTGGGAGTTGCATGCTCTCGACCATTAGCAACAGCGCTTCTGGGCTGAGCGTATCTTGGCTCCATGTGCCACGCTGGTGGTATTGGTCCTTGTGCTGGTCGGCGAAGTGACTTATTATCGCATGGTGGTCGCTGTGTGTGTATAAGTCGGACACCATCCAGGACGCGCGTCTCGCCAGACATGGGCTAGCAAATGTCAAGTCGATGATTGATCCTCTGCCTGCTTTGTTGAAGGTTTGCCTGTTACCAACGTTGAGAAGCGACACGTTGAGAGTTGCAAACGCGTCTAGCAGGATACGCCCACGTTGACTTGTTTTGCTGCTTCCCCATTCAACTGCCCACGCATTGAAATCGCCCGCTATGATTACGGGTGAACGGGTTCTTGCGTCGTCCGTAATGTTGTCGAGTATGTTGGCGAACTCGCTGATTTCTACACTGGGTGCAATATAGCAGCTATATATATAGACTCCGCAACACTTGGCTCTGGTATATCCGGTTGCCGCTTTCCTGTCTGTAAGTTGCGCTGGTGGGCTTCCGCAGCTCCAAATTGCTGCACCACCGCCATTGCTCTGGGTCCAGATGCCTTCATGTTTGGGCTGGTATGGCTCACTGACGATGGCGAAGTCAGTTTTTTCTTCCCGAGTGGTTTGGTCGAGTAGGTCCTGGGCCGCTCTGCAGTGGTTCAAGTTAATCTGGATTAACTTGATTTTTTGGCTGTTGGTTGCGACGCCTTAATGAACCACGGGCAGGCCCTGCTAAGGGTATTGTGTGCCGTGTTCACGGTCTCATATCTCGTGCAGATTATGCATTTTGACTTGCCGGTGCACTCCTTCGCCGAGTGGTTGGCTTCTCCACAATTGAAGCACAGTTTCGAGGCGTCGTGTTTACTGCGGCATCGTGCAGCCGTGTGCCCAAAGTCCAGGCACTTGAAGCATCGCCTCGGCTCCACTTTTTGGCGTATACGACATACCGCCCATCCAATGCGTATCTTCGCTACCTCCAGAAGTTCGCTTGCGACTTTCTTGGGCAGTAGCATAGTAGCCGTCTGTGTGCCGCGGTATGCTTTCCTTAGCTTCGGTGAGGCTTCAGCAAGGAGGTCCCCTTCGATTTTTGTGAATACGGCTCCTAGCACGTCGTCGCTATTTGACCATTCCGGAATGTCCCGTATCTCTATGAGGACTTTGTCAGAGATCGTTCTGACGTCTGCAGTAATCCCCACGGCATCCTGGACGGCCTTCTGTAGTTTGGTTGTGGCTTCGTCCTCTGCTTTGCTCATTCGTAGGATGAGTTCTCCGGCTGCAGTACGCATGATGCCGCTAACGCTCTCTCTGTACTGCTGTAGGTCTTGGTTTGTCTGTACAGTTTTGAGCACGTTGGCATATTCCTCTGGGCTCCGGCATTTGACCAATATGGCATCTGGTCGACTTCTCTTTGGTGGCTGGGTGTTGCTCCTCTTATTCTTCTTGGCTCCAACTTTTTGCCATTTGTTGTTGCCTGGCCCTTTGTTGTTGTTATTGTCCTCCTTTTTTTTCCGGTGGTCCCGCGCTTGTCCGCATCTCGGCGCTGAGATGTTCGCGCTTCTTCTGGACTCGCCTTCCTGTTGGGCTTTGGGGTTGCACTCGGCACCGGCCTATCTGCGGGGGTTTTCCTCCTTGTTTGTAGCAGCGCCGGGGAGGTTTGCACTGCGCTCTCTCTGCTAGTGCTATGTTCATTAGCCAGTGCGCATGGCTGTGCACTGCTTCCCTGGCCCGTTTGCTGCGCCGCTTGCTCACTTGGCAATTGCGCTGTGGCTGCCATTTGGATCTCCTTCATCCTGGCAAGGTCATCTTTCATACTCTGGTTGATGTGCCGCACAGCTGGCTTTTTGCCACCCACAGTCGCAAGGAGCCTGTCCAGAATAGCTCCCAGCTCAAGGAGTAGAGTGCTGGTACCTACGCCATGCCCTTTTGGTTTTTTCCCAGGGCGTCCGCTTGTTGCGTTTGGGGAACTTAATAAATCCCTGCTTCGCTTGATGTTTGGCGTGCCACTGACCGCGTCTCTAGCACTGCTCCTCTCCGCCTGAGCTGCCTGCTGTGCAGGCAGTGTTGCTTGCGGGGGGGTCCTTGACATCTTTGCATTTCTCCGGAAGGGATCCATTTCTGCTGATGCTGCTGTGGTGTTGTTGCTTGTCGCATTATCCGCTACGATAGCCAAGTGTGCCACCATCGTAGTAGTTTGGTTGGTAACGGTTGTTGGGGCCTCCAGAATCCGTGCCCCGACCGTGGACTGTGCCACGGGTGGATTTTCACATGTGTGACTGCCACCTGGAGTAGTTTCGTTAAAACAATCCATTCCTTTCCATTTTATGCATTTTATGCCTACTGCCAGGCTTTTGCAGTTTATACCAGCTGCCTGGTTTTGGTATACTGCCGGCCGATGCGGCACAGACGCAGACCACCAAGCCGTTCAATGTGAAGCAGACGCTTGGTGGATTTGTGGTTTTGTGCGAGTTGCAGTCAGGTCTCCTCAGGAGTCCCGCGGTGGCTCAGAGTTTCCCCCAGCGTTTAACCGTTGGGAGTTATACCGCTCCGATTCGGTCACCAGAGCCCTCTTTAGGTACACCACATGCGTGGCGGGGTTGGCAATTGGTCGGAACCGTGACCTTATGTACCTTTTCCCCTGTGAGAATCGTGACTGATACTTCTAAAATTGCTATTATTTGCATATCAGCAGCTATTAATTACTGCGCCTTGTGGGTATTCTATGTTTCCCGCTTTTCAGGTGGTGTGTGTCCCGGCTAATGATCGGCAGCGCCCTCTATCGCTGGTAAACAACGTTTAGTAGAGCGGCCAAGATTTGCAGCGCCACTAACGTCGTGCTAGGTACCGTGTCATGGATCGCCTTGCACCTTACAGCACTGCCATCAGCTGATTGGTTAACCATCTGTTTTACTATTGCATTCTCGTCGTGAGAAAGCAATTTTATGTGGGCGGCGACATTTTCCTCTTGTTGGAGAAGTGTGGAGAAATGTGATAGGGAGAAAGCACATAGCATGCTTTCCCCCTCTCCATACCCACACACTCGGGGCAGAACACCAGATTGGTCTTTGAGCCAAGGGACCGTCGGACACGTGGCAGATCAGCCTTACAGGTACGCATTGGCGTTGTTGTTTACGCCAGTACTTACGCGTTTTGTTTTCCTTGTAGGCATCGCGGCCCAAAATGGGAAATAATGGGAGCGACGAACAAAACGCGACCGCGCACTTTCACTTTCGCTTCGTCTGTGTCGTGTGTGTGTGTGTGTGTGTGTGTGTGTGTGTGTATGTGTATGTGTTTGTGTTTGTGTGTGTGTTTGTGTTTGTGTTTGTGTATGTGTTTGTGTTTGTGTTTGTGTATGTGTATGTGTATGTGTTTGTGTTTGTGTTTGTGTTTGTGTTTGTGTTTGTGTTTGTGTATGTGTTTGTGTATGTGTTTGTGTATGTGTATGTGTATGTGTTGTGTTGTGTTGTGTTGTGTTGTGTTGTGTTGTGTTGTGTATGTTTGTTGTGTGTGTATGTGTTGTGTTGTGTTGTGTATGTGTTGTGTTGTGTTGTTATGTGTTGTGTTGTGTGTGTTGTTTGTGTTGTGTTGTGTTGTGTTGTGTTGTGTTGTGTTTGTGTTGTGTTGTGTTGTGTTGTGTTGTGTTGTGTTGTGTATGTGTATGTGTTGTGTTGTGTTGTGTTGTGTTGTGTTGTGTTTGTTTGTTGTGTTTGTGTTTGTGTTTGTGTTTGTGTTTGTGTTTGTTGTTTGTGTTGTGTTTGTGTTTGTGTTTGTGTTTGTGTTTGTGTTTGTTTGTTTGTGTTTGTGTTTGTGTTTGTGTTTGTGTTTGTGTTTGTGTTTGTGTTTGTGTGTTTGTTTGTGTTTGTGTTTGTGTTTGTGTTTGTGTTTGTGTTTGTGTTTGTGTTTGTGTTTGTGTTTGTGTTGTGTTTGTGTTTGTGTTTGTGTTTGTTTGTGTTTGTGTTTGTTTGTGTTTGTTTGTTGTGTTTGTTTGTGTTTGTGTTTGTTTGTGTTTGTTTGTTTGTGTTTTTGTTTGTGTTTGTTGTTTGTGTTTGTGTTTGTTTGTGTTTGTTGTGTTTGTGTTTGTGTTTGTTTGTGTTTGTGTTTGTTTGTGTTTGTTTGTTTGTGTTTGTTTGTTTGTTTTGTTTGTTTTGTTTGTTTGTGTTTGTTTGTTTGTGTTTGTTTGTGTTTGTTTGTTTGTGTTTGTTTGTGTTTGTTTTGTGTTTGTTTGTGTTTGTTTGTTTGTGTTTGTTTGTTTGTGTTTGTTTGTTTGTGTTTGTTTGTTTGTGTTTGTTTGTTTGTGTTTTTTGTTTGTGTGTTTGTGTGTGTGTGTGTGTTTTTTTTTTTTTTTTTTGCTTACGGCATGGAGGTGAAAATCTTCGTAAGATACTGATGGCCCGGGCCAACCGTATGCACGATTCGCTGACTCCGTCAACACCTACGTACTAAACTCACCCCCCCACTCACACACCACATTCCCCGCGGGATCACCGCAAAGTATTACTTCGCGGGGATGGGTTGCCTATTTTAAGCAGTCTCCATTATTCGTCGCTCCTTTTCGCATCGTCTCAGATCCCTCTGGATGCCTATTATCAGCTGACTTATATTCCTCCAGTTTTCCTCTCCTTCCAGCATGAACGTTACTAGTCCCTCAGGTGGGGGTACAGAGCCTACTGCGTCTCTGTACCTCAAGCATTGGTACAGCACGTGTTCCGGGTCTTCGTCCAGATTTGGGCATGTCGGACACTCAGGGGTGTCCTCATGCCTGAACCTGTGGAGGTACTTCCTGTACCCGCCGTGTCCAGTAAAAAACTGCGTTAGGTGGAAGTTAATTTCTCCGTTCCGTCTCCTAATCCATTGCTCCAGATTGGGGATTAGTTTGTGTGTCCATCTCCCCTTGTTCGCCGTGTTCCATCTCTCCTGCCAAGTTGCCATTGATTTTGCTCTCTCCGACCGTCGGATGACGTCTATTGAGACAGCTTCGCCTGTCGCTAATCGTGCTTTGAATATACTCTCCATTTCCTTGGCCAATATATCTACCGGCAGCATGCCTGCCAATACTGTGGCCGCCTCGTCCGACACCGTCCGGAATCCAGAGATAGTGCGGAGTGCGCTTAGCCGGTAGGGGACTGCCATTTTTCTTCTGAGGCCTTTCTGGCTTGCGACTGCTGATGCCCATATCGGTGCAGCATAGAGCAGCACGGAGGCTACAACTCTCGCGAGGAGTAGGCGTCTACCTGCTCTTGGTCCTCCTATGTTTGGTAGCATCCTTGAAAGGGCCGCCTGCATTTTTGCCGCTTTCTGGCTAACATACTCTACGTGAGGACGAAAGCTAAGTCTGTTGTCTAACATGACCCCCAGATACTTGATGGAAGCCTTTGACTCGATACTAACGCTGTCTACCTGAAATCTAGCAAACTCAACTATCTTGCGGCTTGTGATAAGCACAGCCTCTGTTTTATGGCCTGCCAGCTCCAGGCTAGCGCCACGCATCCAGCTGGCCACGATTCTTATGGCTGCATTCGCTGCCGCTTCTACTTCTATTATTTCTTTGCCCACCACTACTAGGGCCAGGTCATCTGCGAATCCTATGATTCTGCATCCCTGGGGCAATTGTACTCTGAGCACCTCGTCGTACATTATGTTCCACAGGAGAGGTCCCAAGACCGACCCCTGTGGGACCCCTGCTGTGACCATGTAACTCCTAGTACCGTCTTCCGTATCATAAGTTAATACTCGATCGGACAGGTAGTTGGATATTATACGGAAAAGGGAGGACGGTATCCCTATTCGGTCTAAGGCTTCCAGTATTCGAGACCAGCTTGCTGAGTTAAAGGCATTGCGGATGTCCAACGTAACCACCGCGCAGTACTCCTTCTCTCCCCACCTCCATCGGGTACCCTCTATTGCTTTAGTGGCAATATCTACCACCGCCTTAATTGCGTCTACCGTAGATCTAGCCTTACGAAATCCGTATTGCTGTTTGGACAGGGCCTCTTTCTCCTCAACCACCCTTACTAGTCGGTTGTACACGATCCTCTCCAGAACCTTTCCCGCCGTGTCCAGTAGGCAGATTGGCCTGTATCCCGAGGGTTCCTCTATTGGCTTATCCCCTTTCGGTAGGAGGATTAATTTCTGCCGCTTCCATCTCTTGGGAAATACACCGTCCTGCAGACATCTATTGTATGTCTCGGCGAAGGCGTCGGGTTTCGTCAGCATGGCTAACTTTAGCGCCTTGTTTGGCACCCCATCTGGTCCTGGAGCCTTTTTGTCGTCTAGCTTCTTGCTTGCCACTACCACTTCGTCTGTCGACACCTGCTGCACAAGTTCCGTGCTGCGTGAGCGGCTGACGACCTCCAATCTTGGGTGATGGGGGAACAGTGCCTCAACTATAGTGGCGAGTGCGGTAGGACAGGTCACACGGGTTGTTCGCTGGCTGCGTATCTTCTTCGTGACTACCTTATACGCCGTGCCCCACGGGTTTACATCGGCCTCGTCGCATATTTGCCGGAAGCAGCTGGATTTGCTTTGTTTGATGCTTCTTTTGAGGTCTCGCTTGGCTGCCCGCAGGTCATCCAGCCTAGATGCAAAGTCTGGGCGGCCTCGGGCTCGTTGGGAGCGTCTTCTAGCGCGTAGGCAGGCCTTCCTTAGGTCGCTGATTTCCTCGTTCCACCAGTAGCAAGGTGCTCCTCTTCTGTTTGGCTTCCTCCTGGGCATGGATAAGTCGCACGCGTCCGAGATGTTTTCCATAAGCTGCCGTGCCATGTCTTCTGCTGACTCCGTGGCCCCGGTCCATTGAGCATGGCGTAGGGAGTCCGTGTATGTTTCCTTGTCTAGGCAGTTGTCCTTCCATTTGGGGCCTGTTGTTTTGGGCTGCTGTTTTCTCCGTCCTCTCCCGTGGATCTCGAAATGTACTGCTTGGTGGTCGCTGAAAGTGAATTCATTGCTGACTTTCCATGTGGTTAGCCTATAGAGTGAGCTGCTGAGCAGGGTGAGGTCTATAATAGAGCCTCTACCGGCCTTGCAGTACGTGAGCTCCTGCCCGTCGTTTGCAAGGCCCAGGTCGATCGCCGCGAACTCTTCTAGCAGGGTGGTCCCTCTCGCGTTGGTTTCCTTGCTTCCCCATTCCATGGCCCAGGCGTTAAAGTCTCCTGCTATGACGAGGGGGGCTCTGTTGCGAGCGTCTTCTGATATTTCCTCCAGCATGTTTTGGAACCGCCGCAGTTCCCAGCTTGGGGGTGCGTAGCAACTGTAAACGGTGATTCCATTAATTTTCGCTCTGACGAATCCTTCGTGTGATGCTCTGACTTCCTGGAGCGATGAGTTGAGGGACCAGATGACCGCTTTTCCGCATTTGCTTGCCACCCAGCCGCTTCCTGCGATAGGCTTGTATGGCTCGCAGATTATTGCGACGTCAGTGTTTCTCTCCCGTGTTGCTTGCGACAGCAGGGCCTGAGCAGCCTCGCAGTGGTTGAGGTTTAACTGTGTAAACTTCATTTTCTGTTGGCCAGGGCGCTCCTAAACACGGGGCATCTGCCGCTACCGGCAATGTGATTGGGGTCCTTTTTCCTGTCCTTGCAGAGCATGCACTGTGGCTCTTGTTTGCAGTCCTTAGCCAGATGGTCCTTTCCTCCGCATCGTCGGCACAGATTCGATCTGTCCAGTTCGCTCTTGCAGTGTCTTGCAAGGTGTCCAAACTCGAGGCATCTGAAACATCTGATGATGTTTATCCGCTCGCGGATTCTTGAGTTGACCCAGCCAACTTTTAGGAAACCTACCGAGAGGGCCTTTTTCGCGCTTTCCGCTGGTAGTCTTATAGTCGCCGTTTGTGTTTGGCCATACGACTTACGGAGGCTAATATTCTCTGGGGTTATGTCCAATATTTGGATTTGACCCCTCATCGCCTCGCAGATGTCCTCTCTGGTCGTGATCTCGTCCAGGTCCTTGCACTCTATAGAGACTCGGTGGGACAGCGTCCGGACCTCTGCATTTTCGCCTAGCGTTTCGCCCACCAGGCTCCTAAATGCTGTGGTATTCTCTCCCGAATTCCTAAGCTGAAGTAGCAGTTCTCCTTTTTGTGTCCTCCTTATTTTGACACCGCTTTTCCGAGCTCGCCCAGTTTCTCATCGGCTTTAACTTTTCTCAGTATCTCTGAGTAGCTCGCTTCACCTTTTGCCGAGATGACTATAGCATCCGGTCGTGTCTTTTCCTTGAGCAATCCCTTGCTCTTTTTCCGGGTGACCTCCTTCCTTTTTTTTGTGGGTTACCTCCTTCCACTTGTCTCCGTCCGCTTTGGGGCTCGGTGTCTCCTGCACCGTTGTTACGGTAGCCTGGTTACCGACTGGCCCTCGGATTCTCTTAGTTTGGGGCGTCCGTACCGTGGCCTGCTTCCGCTTGACGTCTACCGTCGTCCTGAAAAGAGGCGAGGTTTGACACGACTGGTGCGTCCTGATTACCTCCTTGGCTCCTTCGTCGTGTAGCTGGATGGCCGCCAGCTCGTAGAGCACTCTGATGCTCTCTATTGAGTCTCGCATGGGCTGGTGTATGGAGCGTCGCTTGCCATCTTCGAGCATGTCTACCAGCTTTGAGATCTCGTGCCCGAGTTCCCGGAGTGCTGAGCTGCTCTGAGTTGCCGTGGTTTGGTCCCGCTCTGAGTTCGTCTCTGCGGGGACGGCTGTTGCTCCATCTACTGGTGATCTCACCATTCTGCTGCTCTTTGCAAAAGCATCACAGCTCTCCTTCGTTTGTGGGGTTTGGATATTGCATGTGTGCATGTGTGCATGTGTGTATGTGTGCATGTGTGCATGTGTAGAATTATAAAAAATTATTGTTTTGATTAGATTTGTTGTTGAATGTTGTTGTGTTTGTGTGACTATATGGAAAATAGTTTTGATTTGTGTGTTTATATGTTAAATAGTTCTAAATTTGTGTGAGGTAGTGATAAAGTAAAAGCCGCTGCCGCTGCCGCTGCTGCTGCTGCTGCTGTTGTTGCTGTTGCTGCTGCTGCCGCTGCTGCCGCTGCTGCTGCTGTTGCTGCTGCTGCTGCTGGTGGTGATGATGTTGACACCGCCGCCGGTTTCGCAGCTGCAGAAATGATGTTTGTTGTTGTTGTTGATCGTTATGATGATGATGATGATGAATTAGCTATGCCGCCAGGTCATGATCGCATTTAAAAATGCGTTGAATGTTAGACCGAATGGGCGGGCATCGAATTGGATTGTTGTCAGCCATCCGGACGAGCATTTATTGTTTTGTTAGTTAAAAAATTAAAAGTTAAGATTGTAGGTGTTGAAAAAATGATAATGATAATAAAAATGAAAATGAAAATGAATGATAAGGTGGTGAAAAGTGGAATAAAAGGAAAGGTGGAATAAAGAAAAAAGGTAAGTGATAAAAAGGTAAGTTTAAATAAAGGATATTTTTTTTTCAGATTTTAAAATTATAAAAAGAAAAGGTAAGTGAATTAATCAATTTTCATTTTTTCGTATTGATGTTGTTAAGTATTATTTTGTTATATATATATATATATATTGTTATATATATTGTGTTGTTATTTGTTAGTTGCCGTTTGGAATTTGACAGGCTGACGGACTAGAGTAAAGACAGAGCCTCAATATCAATTGGATGAGGATGACATGGCAGGCAGTGTGGAGTCATCTCCATGTCTGAGGACTCCCTGCATTTTTTGCTGCATCTCATTCATAATGCCTGTCAGTTTGTCAAGTTGTTCCTGCTGCTTGTGGGCTAGCTGGAGTAATAGTTGGTGAGTGGAATTTTGATCTGTTAGGGGAGGATTGTTAATTGGCAATTGTTGTTGTTGTTATTGTTGCTGTTGATGTTGTTGTTGCTGCTGCTGCTGCTGCAGCTGTTGTTGCTGCTGCTGCAGCTGCAGCTGTTGCTGTTGCTGATGATGTCGTTGCTGCTGTTGATGATCAACATCAACATCAACATCTAATTGCATAGGCTCTTGCAGAGCCGGTTGCTGAGCAGAGACATCAACTTGTTGCCGATTTGATAAGGCTTCTAGCTGTTGGAGTTGCATTTGAACAATCTGGTCTCTGTTGGGCACAGATCCAAGTTGTTCAATTTGACGCTGCTGTTGCTGTTTCTGAAGCTTTTGGATTTTGGCCCATCTTGAACGTGGATCCAGGTTGGTGGACGATATTGATGATGTTGTTGCTGTTGTTGTTGTTGCAGGTCTTGGTATGGTATTGATGGTATTATTTGCCGCTGTGACAGTGTTAGTAGGAATGGCAACTTGTGATTGTTGCATTTGTGCAATTGCTTGACCCGTTTGTAATTTGTTTTGTTTTTGTTTTAGTTTTCTCAAATTTGATTTTTGCTTTTTAGTTATTGGCTTTGGCAATAACAATGGCAATGGCAGAGGCAGTGGCAATGATACCTGTTGCTGTTGTTGCAGCTGCTGCTGCTGTTGCAGATAATGAACAGGTACATTTGTTTGATTTTGATATTGTTGTTGTTGTTGTTGTTGTTGCTGTTGTTGTTGTAGGTGCAGCTGCTGCTGCTGCTGCTGGAGTTGTTGCTGCGACTGCCGCTGCCGCCGCTGCATATTTGAATTTGATAGCCGCAACAGCTGCTGTTGCTGCTGTGGCTGCTTTGACTGAATATTTTTGTTGGATTGTTTGTTAATAATATTGGACATAGTAGATAATTTAGTTTTTAAGAGATCCAAATATAAGGGACATCCCTTATAGTTGGCCGTGTGTGATTCGCCTTAATTGGCACAATTAGCCGGAAGATTGGCTGGCTTGATACATGTTTGTGACAGATGATCTTGGCCACATTTAACACATCTTGGATGATGATGACAATAGCGCGCTGTATGATTGTAGCGTTGGCATTTATGGCATTAAGGCAATTTTTTGCCATCAATTTTTGGCCACTCAAAACGGACAATATATTTGCAAAGTTGTCGAATACCGAATATTGATGGATTCTTTATTGAATCAGGAGCCAATTCAATAAAGAATATATTCGGTCGATATTGACCAGTACCATTACGATTCCTGTAAACGGGATTGTATATATTACGAATTATATATCCCATACAGGTCAACTCATTTCGAATGCTGTCTGTGCTAGTTGAGGCATGAATGCCGCGAACAACCACCCGAAATGAGCGCTCTTCTCGTTTCTGGTACGTATTGAAATTTATTGTTTTATCTATATTGAGTATACGGATGATTTCATTGTACGTTTCTGTAGATTTTGGCAGAATACGTATGATGCCAGGACCACCTAATTTTAACCCATAATCTAATATGGGAGGGTTGTGCCCATTTAGTTTGGCAACAAACGAATCTATACCATTTTGATTAATGTCATTATATTGAATGCATATTTGCGGTGGCTTGTAATGTTTGTGTATAGCTTGTGGCACAACAATACTAGCCATAGATTGAGGCTGTTGAAGGGGATGAGAAGAATTAGAAGATATCACATTGACGGCATCTTTTGTGATGGTATTGAGAGCAGCAGTTAATGGGATTGTTGATGTAGTTGTGGCCGTAGCCGACGGTTTTACTTTTGTTGTTATTTTTGTAGCTGTTGCTGTTGTTGTTGTTGCTGCTGCTGTTGATAGCAATGAACCAGCTGTAAGAGCTGATTGAACAGCAGTAGCTAGATAATTTGTTGTTATAGGCAACAGGTCAGATGTGGGTATATTGTTATTAATATTATTTTGTTGATTTGTGTTTGTATTTGATTGATGGTCTGATGCATCAAAATCAGATTCAGATAACAAATTGAATCTGTTTACGAATCTTGGGTTAGTGTTGCGAGATGCATCCTGCTGTGATAGGCGTGATTTTGTTGAAATTTTTCTATTGGTAATTCGGGTATTTTTCCGACGTATTTGTTTAACTGTTTTAGCTCAATTGTGAAGCTGCTGATAGTGAACAGAACTAGGAGTGGCAATTGCATTCAATGACACTTTGTCATTTGCAATATTGTTGCCGCTGCCGCTGCCTCTGATGCTGCTGCTGCAGCTGCTGCCACTACTAATATTGATTGTGTTGATAATCGCATCATTGTTAGTAATCGAGATATCTGAGGTTATTGGTACAGGTGTGGGGGCTATTTGTTGTCTAGTAGCTATTTTTAATAGACCAGCTGCTGCTGTTGATGTTGATGGGCCATAATCAATGGCCTCAATGTCACCATATGGATCACTAGACAAGCAACCATCGTTATTATAGTTGGCTTGGCCAACAATATTTGAATTATTTTCAAAATTTTGAGAATTTTTTACAGCTCTCGAATTTTCTGATTCTAGCTGTGCAATTAGTTTTCTGTATCGCGCCAGTTGCGCTTGTGTATCAGCTGATAGAAATCTGCTGTTTTTATTAATGGCATTTGTATTTGCCGGAATTGATAAAGTTGTTAATGTTTCGGCTACAGACTCTATGACTGTCTCGTTCGCACCGCCGACAGATGTCGTCTGTCTGTGTTGGGTTCCCTCTAGTGTTTGCATGGCAAACAATGTTGTTGTTGTTGTTGTTGCTGCTGTTGCCGATGTATTGGCAAGGGGAGTGGCGATCGATGGCAAGGTCGTTGTTATTATTGTTGTTGATGGTGGTGGTGGCGCCATCATGTCTGTGACATCGTTTTGTGCAGTTTTTGGCAGTGACATCGGCGACAGCGACAAATCTGAGAGATCTGATAGCAGACCTGGCGATAGTGCTGATACATCCGAAGATGATGATGTAAATAATTGTTTTGGCTGAGACATTTTTAGTTAATTATACTGGTTAAGTATATGGTGAATTGCCGACAGCACAGCAAGAATTAATAAACTTATTCAAATGTTTGCTTTGGGCGACGGCACGCCAAAACAATAACTATATGTTTTGAATATTATGTTTTTACTTGCTGTTAGGTGGCGACACACCAGGACAATATAATTTCCAATTTCTGAATATAAATTTCTTTTAGCGACGGCGCGCAAAATTTATAAGTAGAAATTATTAAGTTTTTTCGATAGATGGAGAAAAAATGGGTAAGTAAATGTAGGCAATTGGCTGGCGACGGCACGCCTATTTATGAAATTTATATATATATATATATCTTTTATTTTTCAGCTAAATGGTAAGTATATATGATATGAATTTGGCGACGACACGTCAATTTATGATCAACTAAATGCTAGATATATATGAGATATGATATGGCGACGGCACGCCTATATATATATATATTTCTTTTATATTATATGATTTAGCGACGGCACACCTTTTTATGAGATTTATATTATATCTTTTTTAGCTAAATGGTAAGTGTATGTGATAATGTTTGGCGACGGCACGCCTATTTGTGAAATTATTTTATTTATTTTTCAGCTAAGTGGTAAGTATATGGCGACGGCACGCCTATTTGTGAAATTATTTTATTTCTTTTTCAGCTAAGTGGTAAGTATATGGCGACGGCGCGCCTATTTGTGCAATTATATTATTTCTTTGCAGCTAAGAGGTAAGTGTATTTGATAACGTTTAGCGACGGCACGCCTATTTGTGAAATTATTTTATTTCTTTGTAGCTAATAGGTAAGTGTATTCGATAATGTTTAGCGACGGCACGCCTATTTGTGAAATTTATATATGTTTCTTTTTCAGCCAAATGGTAAGTGTGCCAGCTAAATGGTAAGTGTATACAATATGAAAAGGTAAGTGAATGTTATATGATTTGGCGACGGCACGCCAATCAATAATAATAAATATGTTTCTTTTTTCCCAGATGAATGGTGGGTGTATATGATAATTCTTTTCTATTTCAGCTGAAAGTTAGGCAATGGTTATTATTAACTTTGGCAGATGGCGACAGGTGGCGACACACCAAGACTATTTAAATTTTTATTTATTTAATTTGTCAGGTTTTTTTTTTAAAGAACCATTATTTGTCTTGGCGACGACACGCCAGTTTTGATATGTGATTTATGTAAGAGCTAAATACTATATTAATTATAGGACTTACGTATTGATATATTATATGGATTTATATATGTAAATATATGAGAAAACAAGAAGGTATAGAGGAGGAGCAATGGTGTGAAGGGGGTTGGTGGGTGAGAGAATAACGCAACAATTGGCGAGCTGTGACAATGTGTGTGTGTGCGTATATATATATGTATACGTATACGTGTTGGCAGATCGCTTGTCACTTGTCCTTCCACTTATTTATTGTGTACAGTCAGGTAACAAAAATATTGTATCCAAAATGGTTGTTGTCCAAGATGGGGATTTGGCAATTTGAGAGATCCAAAAGTGGAATGTGTCCAGGATGGCCAATTGTTATTGTTATGGATGTTTTGGCGACGCTGCGCTTGCTCAGTTGTTGGTAATTGTGCTTTTTGTTGTTCTTCCGTTTTTGATTGTGTTATTACAGCAAGACAATTGTCGTTTTGAGAGTGTATGAAGCGAGGAAGGAACATTTGTATCGGGTAGTGGGGGAGAGAGAGGGGGAAGGTGGCTTCGATTGGCTTGGGATATTTTTAAAATATATATATATATAAAAATATGTTTGTGCACGTGTGCGTGTTTTGGCAATGCGGCGTATGCGTATGTTTGTGTGTGCGTATATAAAATAAGCTAACTTAGTTGCGCGACAGCAACTGTACTAGGACTGTACTAGCGATTGTACTAGAACTGTACCTAGGGCTTTTTTCCTATATTTGGGCTTCGCTTCACATACACACGTACAGTATGCACTATATATGTGTATATGTGCCGAATATAGCCCGTTCACGCACAATTAAAAATTGTACAGTACACACAGCGTGACGCGATGCAATTATATACATATATTATATATATGTGTATGAAAATGTTTTTTTTTTTTTTTATGTTGAGCCTTTTGCATAAATTTAATTTTGTACCATTTAAATACCTTATCGATGTTGTTGATAGATGTATGTATATGTGTATATATAGATGATTTGTAAATATGATTATTATTTATATATAAATATATATGTTTATATATATTAATATTTATGAGGCAATAAAGTGATTAGAGTGTGTGTGTGTGTGTGTGTGAGACAAATGTAAAAGATTCTGCCCGTAGACGGGCAATTGGATACATATATATATATATATGAATATATATGTATAAATGAGAGTATGAAAAAGTCGTTTATTTTTTATTTTGAAAATTGAAAATATTTATACATTTGTCTGCCGTTGAACACACACAGCAATTTAATGTATTATATGTTTTGACAATGTAAATTGTTTAATTATTGAAATTATTGAAATTATTGTAGCTATTTATTTTTCATGTTTTATTGTTTGATTGATTGTATTGTTATTATTTTATTTTATTTCGTTTAATAATTGTTAAGACAATTATCTCTCACACTTTTCACTTTGCACTTTGCACTATTCACTTTTGAATTTTTCGTTTTACTTTTTTTTTCAAACTTATTTACTGACACAAGTACGATCGTCCGCTCACACGTCCGTTCACTTCAAAGGATACCAAAAGACCTTTTCTGGTTGGGGATTTTTGAAAGGGAGTCGGGCCCGAATGGAAATGGAACGGTCAGCTTGCTAGCCCAATCTACGCTCTTACACGTCCCAAATAGATGGAGCGAGAGAGTGCATTCGGGGCAGGAAGCGTAAGCGAGAGGTGGGCGTGTGCATGGGCGTGAGAGAAAGCGAGTCGCAGTGTGACGGCTTTGTGGCGTCAACTCAATTTAAATCTAACTGCTCTGATTTAACCATTCTCTCAATTTGCACCATACACCAGCCCACCCAAGACGCTGACAAGCCCATGCAAAGGGAATGCTTGAGCAAACTGTACGCTCTCATAGCCGCTCGAGCAACCGATCACCCAATCCAGAAAGTTTATTGAAAAAATGCATATTATAATCTATACAATGTTCATTTAACAAATTGTTTGTTTGTTTATGTTTTGTGTGTACAACAATTGTGTGTGTTTGTGTGAATGTGTGTGTGTGTGTGTGTGTGTATGTTATGATAGTGTATTAGTGTGCATAGAATTGCCAATTTAAATTTTAATACAATACAAGATGGCACACACTATATGAGTGTAATCTTCTTAAGAGGTAAATTGTTTGATTAATTGTATAGAATTGTTAAATATATATATATGCAAATTATAGCTAAGTGCGGCATCAGCATTTGTTTATGCCATGAGCCAGCAGCTTTGATAAGAGCCGTGCTTGTGAGAGAATTTATTTAATGATTTGTAACAAAAAATTATTATTATTTATTTTTTATTTTGGGAAATTAAATTCAATTTTTTTTTTGGAATTTTTTATGAAAAGTAATAAATATTGTGCTTACAGTGTGCAAGTGTGCGCTCCAAATTTCCGTGCATATATTTGTTGCTAAATTATGAATACACACATGCATATATATGAGCAAGATATATATGAACTTGCATGCATGTGTGTATTCGCAACTATGTTGCCCGTAATAAGGCTTGTCACGCTTAACAGGAGCACAACAGCAGATACAACGCCGAAGCACAAATAGTTATTAGCGAAACAATATGTTCCGTGTGTGTGAGCCGAGTACTTGATAATTCCTCGTTTTTTGTTTAATGCCCAGATTCTTTCTTCTTTAGCATTTAATATCCCAAATGTGTTGCCTACTTTTTGGGGCAGAGAAAATAAATAACATCTAAACACCAATGACGTTTCGATAATATTATGATGTTAGTTTTAGCCTGTGCCTTCTCTCACATTGACAATAATTAATAGCACTGGCTGTTACCAAAACGTATCGGCCATTAATTTGAGTTATTTATGCAAATGGGATAGTTGGAAGATTATATGAAAATCAAGAGAGCAAAATGTTCAAAATAGACAAATTGCATTTTGTTAAATGCTCTCTTGATTTTCGTACAAGCTGTGAGTTTGTGTGCATGTGTATGTGTGCATGTGTGCATGTGTGCATGTGTGCATGTGTGCATGTGTGCATGTGTGCATGTGTGCATGTGTGCATGTGTGTATGTGTGCATGTGTGCATGTGTAGAATTATAAAAAATTATTGTTTTGATTAGATTTGTTGTTGAATGTTGTTGTGTTTGTGTGACTATATGGAAAATAGTTTTGATTTGTGTGTTTATATGTTAAATAGTTCTAAATATGTGTGAGGTAGTGATAAAGTTAAAGCCGCTGCCGCTGCCGCTGCTGCTGCTGCTGCTGTTGTTGCTGTTGCTGCTGCTGCCGCTGCTGCCGCTGCTGCTGCTGTTGCTGCTGCTGCTGCTGGTGGTGATGATGTTGACACCGCCGCCGTTTTCGCAGCTGCAGAAATGATGTTTGTTGTTGTTGTTGATCGTTATGATGATGATGATGATGAATTAGCTATGCCGCCAGGTCATGATCGCATTTAAAAATGCGTTGAATGTTAGACCGAATGGGCGGGCATCGAATTGGATTGTTGTCAGCCATCCGGACGAGCATTTATTGTTTTGTTAGTTAAAAAATTAAAAGTTAAGATTGTAGGTGTTGAAAAAATGATAATGATAATAAAAATGAAAATGAATGATAAGGTGGTGAAAAGTGGAATAAAAGGAAAGGTGGAATAAAGAAAAAAGGTAAGTGATAAAAAGGTAAGTTTAAATAAAGGATTTTTTTTTTTTCAGATTTTAAAATTATAAAAAGAAAAGGTAAGTGAATTAATCAATTTTCATTTTTTCGTATTGATGTTGTTAAGTATTATTTTGTTATATATATATATATATTGTTATATATATTGTGTTGTTATTTGTTAGTTGCCGTTTGGAATTTGACAGGCTGACGGACTAGAGTAAAGACAGAGCCTCAATATCAATTGGATGAGGATGACATGGCAGGCAGTGTGGAGTCATCTCCATGTCTGAGGACTCCCTGCATTTTTTGCTGCATCTCATTCATAATGCCCGTCAGTTTGTCAAGTTGTTCCTGCTGCTTGTGGGCTAGCTGGAGTAATAGTTGGTGAGTGGAATTTTGATCTGTTAGGGGAGGATTGTTAATTGGCAATTGTTGTTGTTGCTGTTGTTGTTGCTGTTGTTGTTGCTGTTGCTGCTGCAGCTGCAGCTGTTGTTGCTGCTGCTGCAGCTGCAGCTGTTGCTGTTGCTGATGATGTCGTTGCTGCTGTTGATGATCAACATCAACATCAACATCAAATTGCATAGGCTCTTGCAGAGCCGGTTGCTGAGCAGAGACATTAACTTGTTGCCGATTTGATAAGGCTTCTAGCTGTTGGAGTTGCATTTGAACAATCTGGTCTCTGTTCGGCACAGATCCAAGTTGTTCAATTTGACGCTGCTGTTGCTGTTTCTGAAGCTTTTGGATTTTGGCCCATCTTGAACGTGGATCCAGGTTGGTGGACGATATTGATGATGTTGTTGCTGTTGTTGTTGTTGCAGGTCTTGATATGGTATTGATGGCATTATTTGCCGCTGTGACAGTGTTACTAGGAATGGCAACTTGTGATTGTTGCATTTGTGCAATTGCTTGTCCCGTTTGTAATTTGTTTTGTTTTTGTTTTAGTTTTCTCAAATTTGATTTTTGCTTTTTAGTTATTGGCTTTGGCAATAACAATGGCAATGGCAGGGGCAGTGGCAATGATACCTGTTGCTGTTGTTGCAGCTGCTGCTGCTGTTGCAGATATTGAACAGGTACATTTGTTTGATTATGATATTGTTGATATTGTTGTTGTTGTTGTTGTTGTTGTTGCTGTTGTTGTTGTTGGTGCAGCTGCTGCTGCTGCTGCTGGAGTTGTTGCTGCGACTGCCGCTGCCGCTGCATATTTGAATTTGATAGCCGCAACAGCTGCTGTTGCTGCTGTGGCTGCTTTGACTGAATATTTTTGTTGGATTGTTTGTTAATAATATTGGACATAGTAGATAATTTAGTTTTTAAGAGATCCAAATATAAGGGACATCCCTTATAGTTGGCCGTGTGTGATTCGCCGCAATTGGCACAATTAGCCGGAAGATTGGCTGGCTTGATACATGTTTGTGACAGATGATCTTGGCCACATTTAACACATCTTGGATGATGATGACAATAGCGCGCTGTATGATTGTAGCGTTGGCATTTATGGCATTAAGGCAATTTTTGGCCACTCAAAACGGACAATATATTTGCAAAGTTGTCGAATTTATATTTTATTTTTTATATTTATTTATTTATTAGTGGTCGACAAAACGAGTGTCTTCCTAATTATTCAATACATTATATTTACAATTATGAAATTTAGATGCTAAAAGCCTAGATAGAGAACACAAATTTCTAATAGCATCACCGACCGATGGAGGTGTTTTATTTGCCAGTCCGGCCAGCTGTGCCCCTTTTCACAGCTAATTTTGTCAGTGACGCTATTAGAGCCTACATCTAAGAAGAAGGGTGTAAGTAGGAAAAAGTGCTCTTAAGTAAAATTAAAAATAATCTTAATTTGCTATATTATTTAAGAATATATCATAGATAGGAGAAAAGAAAGTAAAAAGATTGTTAATAAAGTAAAGAACTGTATGCTAGATATACAGAGTGTTAAGTAGATAGGATAAAGAGATAGTATTGGGAAAGTAATGGGAAATCACCGACCCGGTGGGGGAAAATTTACAGCCTGTCCGGCAAGCTATGCCCCTGCTCATAGCTGGGAATGGTCAGTGACTTCCCGAAGGTATCCTGAAAGCAATGATTTTATTAGGGGTAGAGAAAGTTCGGTAGAGAAAACGTGATGCAAACTATTGTAATTTTTACATAGCACGCGAAAAGGATTGTGCATAGCGTAGTCTGTTGTGCACGTAGATAGGAATAAGGGGCGGTAATTTCTGGTTGGTCTAGCCGGAACAGAGAATTGAAGACGCCCTAGCAGAAAAGGAGAATCTATATCGCCAACAACCAACTTATGTAGAAAGACAACACCGAGAATTGTCCTACGGTTGGTTAACGACGGAAGGTTAAGAAGTAGCAGCCTGCTGGAATAGGATGGCAACCGAAGATTAGGGTCCCAATTTAAACCTCGTAAGGCAAAAAGCAGAAATTGCTTCTGAACAGATTCAATACGATCCTGGCTATTGTTATACTGCGGAGACCAGATGCAAGAGCAGTATTCAAGGATAGGGCGAACAAGAGAGATGTACAGAAGTTTCGTTATAAAAGGATCGTTAAACTCTTTAGACCATCGTTTAATGAATCCAAGTACACCTTTTGCCTCATTAACGATGGTATCTATGTGAAGATTGAAACAGAGTTTAGAATCAAAAAGAACGCCCAAATCCTTAACTGTTAGTATACGTTGCAATGGAGTATTGTCGATTGTATAACTGACCAGATAAGGTGTAGTACGATTAAATGTCATAAACATACACTTTGAACAATTCAGATGCAATTGATTGGCCGAGCACCAATGTTGCATAGCGTTCAAATCGTCTTGAAGACGAGAATGATGTAGGGGATTGGTGTATGATAGAATAAGTTTCACGTCGTCCGCATACATGAGTACACGGGCATGGGATATAACAGAGGGAAGATCATTTATGAAAAGAGTAAAGAGTAAAGGCCCAAGATGACTACCTTGAGGAACACCAGAAGTAACGTGAACCTGTTTAGAGGTAGTCAGCCTTAGCATTACTCTTTGGGTCCTACCTTTTAAATAAGAACTAATCCAAAGCAATAGAGACGGAGGGAAACCTATTCGGTCAAGTTTAAAAAGTAAAATGTCATGGTGCACGGAGTCAAACGCCTTACTGAAGTCAGTGTAAATGACATCAGTTTGCATTTTCGAAAGGAAAGCATCATTTACAAAGGAAGTAAACTCAAGCAGATTGGTCGTAGTAGACCGATTCTTTACGAATCCATGTTGAACAGGGGAAACAACTGATTTGCAGAAATGCTGCAAATTCGAAGTGATTATTTTTTCAAATAATTTAGGTATAGCGGACAGTTTTGCAATGCCCCTGTAATTTAGTATATCAGACTTTCCACCTTTCTTGTGGAGAGGAATGATATAAGATTCTTTCCAAAGAGATGGAAAGACAGAAGAATCGAGGGATAGATTAAAAAGCTTTAGCAATGGATAAACAAGGGAAGAACTACACTCCTTGAGTAGACAACTAGGGATATTGTCAGGCCCAGTAGAGAGAGAAGATTTTAAAGAATTTAAAGCTAAAAGGAGAGAGGAATGGGAAAACATAGGGGGAGGTATAGAACTAGAGGAAGTAATAGTATAAGGGTAAGAATTATTATTAGGACAGACTGAAGAGTAAGTTGATTGAAAAAAATTAGCAAAGAGGTTAGCAGAATCAGAGTCATTGCTAGCTTTATCCATCCCGAGAGAAAAAGAAGATGGCAAACTTGAAGATTTACGCTTCGAGTTTACAAAATTGTAAAACTGTCTTGGATTTAGGGCAAATTGCCTTTTGCAACGAGTTAGATAATTCTCATAGCATTGAGAATTCAGAAGAAAAGAAGTTCGACTTGGCTATGGAATATTTAGCCAAGTCAGTACACGAACCAGACATTTTAAACTTTTTAAAATATTTTGATTTTATATTTTTTAGATTCGTTAATCTGGGAGTAAACCAAGGTGGCTTTGAAGAGGTAGTCGAAGGAATTGACTTGGGAATACACATGTCTAAGAGGGAGTTTAGGGTGTTATAAAAAAAGTTAATAGCAGTATTCATGTCAACCGAGTCATATAAGAAAGACCAATCGGTTGCATAAATAAGCTGATTCAGCAAGGAATAGTTTCCTTTGCGAAAGCAACGGCGGGGCTTATTGGCTGATGAGCACGAAATGAGAGGATTACAATTGAACATTGCAACCTCTAAAGTAGGATGATATACATCCTCAGGAAGAGATAAAGGAGGGGACCTAGACACATTAGAAATAAGGTAGTCGTTAACAAATACAAGATCAAGTGTTCTATTCAAATGATTAGAAATTGAATTGATTTGAAACAACGAAAGGTCAAGCATGCAATCTATAAAGTCATGCTGTGCTGAGGGCACTAGATAATTTTCGGCAGTGAAAAGTGACCAAGTGATGTTCGGCAAGTTAAAATCACCCAACACAATAAATAGGTCATTATCACGCACGTGTGAAGAAACTTCTTTAATACAAGAAATATGTTTCATATAAACTTGATTATCAGAAGAAGGAGGAACATAAGAGCATGAAATATAAATATTCCGTGTAGGAAAAGACACCTTGACTGAGACAATCTCAGCGTCAGTAGGCGTACTAAAACAGAAAAGTTCTGACTGGAGAGTGGCTTTAACGGCAATTAATACCGAATACCGAATATTGATGGATTCTTTATTGAATCAGGAGCCAATTCAATAAAGAATATATTCGGTCGATATTGACCAGTACCATTACGATTCCTGTAAACGGGATTGTATATATTACGAATTATATATCCCATACAGGTCAACTCATTTCGAATGCTGTCTGTGCTAGTTGAGGCATGAATGCCGCGAACAACCACCCGAAATGAGCGCTCTTCTCGTTACTGGTACGTATTGAAATTTATTGTTTTATCTATATTGAGTATACGGATGATTTCATTGTACGTTTCTGTAGATTTTGGCAGAATACGTATGATGCCAGGACCACCTAATTTTAACCCATAATCTAATATGGGAGGGTTGTGCCCATTTAGTTTGGCAACAAACGAATCTATACCATTTTGATTAATGTCATTATATTGAATGCATATTTGCGGTGGCTTGTAATGTTTGTGTATAGCTTGTGGCACAACAATACTAGCCATAGACTGAGGCTGTTGAAGGGGATGAGAAGAATTAGAAGATATCACATTGACGGCATCTTTTGTGATGGTATTGAGAGCAGCAGTTAATGGGATTGTTGATGTAGTTGTGGCCGTAGCCGACGGTTTTACTTTTGTTGTTATTTTTGTAGCTGTTGCTGTTGTTGTTGTTGCTGCTGCTGTTGATAGCAATGAACCAGCTGTAAGAGCTGATTGAACAGCAGTAGCTAGATAATTTGTTGTTATAGGCAACAGGTCAGATGTGGGTATATTGTTATTAATATTATTTTGTTGATTTGTGTTTGTATTTGATTGATGGTCTGATGCATCAAAATCAGATTCAGATAACAAATTGAATCTGTTTACGAATCTTGGGTTAGTGTTGCGAGATGCATCCTGCTGTGATAGGCGTGATTTGTTGAAATTTTTCTATTGGTAATTCGGGTATTTTTCCGACGTATTTGTTTAACTGTTTTAGCTGAATTGTGAAGCTGTTGATAGTGAACAGCACTAGGAGTGGCAATTGCATTCAATGACACTTTGTCATTTGCAATATTGCCGCCGCTGCCGCTGCCTCTGATGCTGCTGCTGCAGCTGCTGCCACTACTAATATTGATTGTGTTGATAATCGCATCATTGTTAGTAATCGAGATATCTGAGGTTATTGGTACAAGTGTGGGGGCTATTTGTTGTCTAGTAGCTATTTTTAATAGACCAGCTGGTGCTGTTGATGTTGATGGGCCATAATCAATGGCCTCAATGTCACCATATGGATCACTAGACAAGCAACCATCGTTATTATAGTTGGCTTGGCCAACAATATTTGAATTATTTTCAAAATTTTGAGAATTTTTTACAGCTCTCGAATTTTCTGATTCTAGCTGTGCAATTAGTTTTCTGTATCGCGCCAGTTGCGCTTGTGTATCAGCTGATAGAAATCTGCTGTTTTTATTAATGGCATTTGTATTTGCCGGAATTGATAAAGTTGTTAATGGTTCGGCTACAGACTCTATGTCTGTCTCGTTCGCACCGCCGACAGATGTCGTCTGTCTGTGTTGGGTTCCCTCTAGTGTTTGCATGGCAAACAATGTTGTTGTTGTTGTTGTTGCTGCTGTTGCCGATGTATTGGCAAGGGGAGTGGCGATCGATGGCAAGGTCGTTGTTATTATTGTTGTTGATGGTGGTGGTGGCGCCATCATGTCTGTGACATCGTTTTGTGCAGTTTTTGGCAGTGACATCGGCGACAGCGACAAATCTGAGAGATCTGATAGCAGACCTGGCGATAGTGCTGATACATCCGAAGATGATGATGTAAATAATTGTTTTGGCTGAGACATTTTTAGTTAATTATACTGGTTAAGTATATGGTGAATTGCCGACAGCACAGCAAGAATTAATAAACTTATTCAAATGTTTGCTTTGGGCGACGGCACGCCAAAACAATAACTATATGTTTTGAATATTATGTTTTTACTTGCTGTTAGGTGGCGACACACCAGGACAATATAACTTCCAATTTCTGAATATAAATTTCTTTTAGCGACGGCGCGCAAAATTTATAAGTAGAAATTATTAAGTTTTTTCGATAGATGGAGAAAAAATGGGTAAGTAAATGTAGGCAATTGGCTGGCGACGGCACGCCTATTTATGAAATTTATATATATATATATATATATCTTTTATTTTTCAGCTAAATGGTAAGTATATATGATATGAATTGATGAATGATATGATACGACACGTCAATTTATGATCAACTAAATGCTAGATATATATGAGATATGATATGGCGACGGCACGCCTATATATATATATATTTCTTTTATATTATATGATTTAGCGACGGCACGCCTTTTTATGAGATTTATATTATACCTATTTTAGCTAAATGGTAAGTGTATGTGATAATGTTTGGCGACGGCACGCCTATTTGTGAAATTATTTTATTTCTTTTTCAGCTAAGTGGTAAGTATATGGCGACGGCGCGCCTATTTGTGCAATTATATTATTTCTTTGCAGCAAAGAGGTAAGTGTATTTGATAACGTTTAGCGACGGCACGCCTATTTGTGAAATTATTTTATTTCTTTGTAGCTAATAGGTAAGTGTATTCGATAATGTTTAGCGACGGCACGCCTATTTGTGAAATTTATATATGTTTCTTTTTCAGCCAAATGGTAAGTGTGCCAGCTAAATGGTAAGTGTATACAATATGAAAAGGTAAGTGAATGTTATATGATTTGGCGACGGCACGCCAATCAATAATAATAAATATGTTTCTTTTTTCCCAGATGAATGGTGGGTGTATATGATAATTCTTTTCTATTTCAGCTGAAAGTTAGGCAATGGTTATTATTAACTTTGGCAGATGGCGACAGGTGGCGACACACCAAGACTATTTAAATTTTTATTTATTTAATTTGTCAGGTTTTTTTTTTAAAGAACCATTATTTGTCTTGGCGACGACACGCCAGTTTTGATATGTGATTTATGTAAGAGCTAAATACTATATTAATTATAGGACTTACGTATTGATATATTATATGGATTTATATATGTAAATATATGAGAAAACAAGAAGGTATAGAGGAGGAGCAATGGTGTGAAGGGGGTTGGTGGGTGAGAGAATAACGCAACAATTGGCGAGCTGTGACAATGTGTGTGTGTGCGTATATATATATGTATACGTATACGTGTTGGCAGATCGCTTGTCACTTGTCCTTCCACTTATTTATTGTGTACAGTCAGGTAACAAAAATATTGTATCCAAAATGGTTGTTGTCCAAGATGGGGATTTGGCAATTTGAGAGATCCAAAAGTGGAATGTGTCCAGGATGGCCAATTGTTATTGTTATGGATGTTTTGGCGACGCTGCGCTTGCTCAGTTGTTGGTAATTGTGCTTTTTGTTGTTCTTCCGTTTTTGATTGTGTTATTACAGCAAGACAATTGTCGTTTTGAGAGTGTATGAAGCGAGGAAGGAACATTTGTATCGGGTAGTGGGGGAGAGAGAGGGGGAAGGTGGCTTCGATTGGCTTGGGATATTTTTAAAATATATATATATATAAAAATATGTTTGTGCACGTGTGCGTGTTTTGGCAATGCGGCGTATGCGTATGTTTGTGTGTGCGTATATAAAATAAGCTAACTTAGTTGCGCGACAGCAACTGTACTAGGACTGTACTAGCGATTGTACTAGAACTGTACCTAGGGCTTTTTTCCTATATTTGGGCTTCGCTTCACATACACACGTACAGTATGCACTATATATGTGTATATGTGCCGAATATAGCCCGTTCACGCACAATTAAAAATTTTACAGTACACACAGCGTGACGCGATGCAATTATATACATATATTATATATATGTGTATGAAAATGTTTTTTTTTTTTTTTTATGTTGAGCCTTTTGCATAAATTTAATTTTGTACCATTTAAATACCTTGTCGATGTTATTTTTTTTGGAATCTTTTTGGAATTTTTTATAAATATTGTGCTTACAGTGTGCAAGTGTGCGCTCCAAATTTCCGTGCATATATTTGTTGCTAAATTATGAATACACACATGCATATATATGAGCAAGATATATATGAACTTGCATGCATGTGTGTATTCGCAACTATGTTGCCCGTAATAAGGCTTGTCACGATTAACAGGAGCACAACAGCAGATACAACGCCGAAGCACAAATAGTTATTAGCGAAACAATATGTTCCGTGTGTGTGAGCCGAGTACTTGATAATTCCTCGTTTTTTGTTTAATGCCCAGATTCTTTCTTCTTTAGCATTTAATATCCCAAATGTGTTGCCTACTTTTTGGGGCAGAGAAAATAAATAACATCTAAACACCAATGACGTTTCGATAATAATATGATGTTAGTTTTAGCCTGTGCCTTCTCTCACATTGACAATAATTAATAGCACTGGCTGTTACCAAAACGTATCGGCCATTAATTTGAGTTATTTATGCAAATGGGATAGTTGGAAGATTATATGAAAATCAAGAGAGCAAAATGTTCAAAATAGACAAATTGCATTTTGTTAAATGCTCTCTTGATTTTCGTACAAGTTGTGAGTTTGTGTGCATGTGTATGTGTGCATGTGTGCATGTGTGCATGTGTGCATGTGTGCATGTGTGCATGTGTGCATGTGTGCATGTGTGTATGTGTGCATGTGTGCATGTGTAGAATTATAAAAAATTATTGTTTTGATTAGATTTGTTGTTGAATGTTGTTGTGTTTGTGTGACTATATGGAAAATAGTTTTGATTTGTGTGTTTATATGTTAAATAGTTCTAAATATGTGTGAGGTAGTGATAAAGTTAAAGCCGCTGCCGCTGCCGCTGCTGCTGCTGCTGCTGTTCTTGCTGTTGCTGCTGCTGCCGCTGCTGCTGCTGTTGCTGCTGCTGCTGCTGGTTTTTTTTTTTTTTTTTTATAATATATACCAGCCTGTTGCTTGGTACATATAGAAGACGGGGCCCAAATCTCTACCAGTGGATAACCATTGGTAAGATTCGAGGAGTATCCGCAAGCGCCACTGAGTGGACCACGCGGCAACGGTCGTTTTAATTGGAGGCTTTTAATGGAAAGCAGTTTTGTATGCCAGGTAAGGCTTTTTGGGTTGATATTAGGTGGTGTATATAGGTGGCTTGAACGGCAAACCAGTGTTTGGCTTATAATGGTTGGCTAAGTTTGCTCTTATCTATATAGATAGTGCACCTTGTGCAATGCCGAAAGCTAATTATGCATCAGGTAAGTTGTTGATAAGATGGTAAAGTCAGGTGAGACTATTTGGAATTTTATAAAGAAGTTTTGGATGCCAGGTAAGGCTGTTTGTTTTGATATTGGGTGGAGAAATATATATGGGTGGCTCTAGCGGCTGAGCAGAGTTTGGAGTGGAGTTTGACTTATGGTGGTTGGCTTAGATTGCTCATATCTTAGTAGATATAGCACATTGTGCAATGCCTTAAGCTAGTTATGCATCAGGTAAGATGTTGGTAAGTTTTTGTAAGTCAGGTGAGACTACTGGCTTTAACTTGCTCCCCTAGGCTGCACATGCCTAGTTGGCAGGGCCCCTGGTATCTGAGTTAAGTATTTGTAAAGCAGTTTTAACGGCCAGGTAAGGCTGTATGTTATAGGGTTGGAGAGTCAGGTGAGACTATGTGGCTTCAACTTGCTCCCCTAGGCTGCACATGCCAGATTGGCAGGGCCCCTGGTATCTGAGTCAAGTATTTGTAAAGCAGTTTTGGATGCCAGGTAAGGCTGTTTGTTATGATATTGGATACGATATATAGGTGGCTTTAATAGCAAAGCAGTGTTTGGAATAGTTCTTGTTAATATTATGCTGTTTAGTTTTATTTCTATCTGATAAAGTGTCGACGAGTCGTTAGGTAGTAGTCTGTGACAAACAGGGTGGTCTATGTGATGGTTTGTGGTTGATGCTGCTACCAATCTTTTGGTCTTTGGACAGGGTGGTTTTTAGTTTCAGAATCTATCTTTCTATGCTGTTGGTTTGGATACGTTAATGCGTTATTAACCAGTGCTTGTGGATCAAAAATATCAGTGATATTGATAACTTTAAATGTGTTATCATTTTCAGCATCCTTTAAAGAAGATCCTTGGCTAGGCTGGTAATATCGAATAGATTGAGTTGGCAATAATGTTTGGCGAGATGGGATTTGACTAGATTACTAGTGAGTATAATTGTTGTCTGTGACAATTAGGGTGGTCTGTCTGTTAATTTGTTATAGGTGTTGCTACCAAGCTTAGAGTGGGAGACAGGGTGGTTTTTAGTTTCAGAATCTATCTTTTTATGCTGTTGGTTTGGTTACGTTAATGCGAATACTCTTTAGTTATTAACCAGTGCTTGAAGATCAAAAATATCAGTGATATTGATAACTTAAGATGAGTTATCGTTTTCAGCATCCTTTAAAGATGATCCTTGGCTAGGCTGGTAATATCGAATTGATTGAGTTGGCAATAATGTTTGGCGAGTTGTGATTTTGCTATATTACTAGTGAGTATAGTTGTCGTTTGTGACAATCAGGTTGGTCTATCTGTTAATTTGTTATAGATGTTGCTACCAAGCTTAGAGTGGGGGGACAGAGAGATTTTAGTTTAAGAATCTATCTCTTTATGCTGTTGGTTTGGATGTGTTAATGCGAATACTCTTTAGTTATTAACCAGTGCTTGAAGATCAAAAATATCAGTGATATTGATAACTTAAGATGAGTTATCGTTTTCAGCATCCTTTAAAGATTTTTTTTTTTTTTTTTTATAATATATACCAGCCTGTTGCTTGGTACATATAGAAGACGGGGCCCAAATCTCTACCAGTTGATAACCATTGGTAAGATTCGAGGAGTATCCGCAAGCGCCACTGAGTGGACCACGCGGCAACGGTCGTTTTAATTGGAGGCTTTTAATGGAAAGCAGTTTTGTATGCCAGGTAAGGCGTTTTGGGTTGATATTAGGTGGTGTATATAGGTGGCTTGAACGGCAAACCAGTGTTTGGCTTATAATGGTTGGCTAAGGTTGCTCTTATCTATATAGATAGTGCACCTTGTGCAATGCCGAAAGCTAATTATGCATCAGGTAAGTTGTTGATAAGATGGTAAAGTCAGGTGAGACTATTTGGAATTTTATAAAGAAGTTTTGGATGCCAGGTAAGGCTGTTTGTTTTGATATTGGGTGGAGAAATATATATGGGTGGCTCTAGCGGCTGAGCAGTGTTTGGAGTGGAGTTTGACTTATGGTGCTTGGCTTAGATTGCTCATATCTTAGTAGATATAGCACATTGTGCAATGCCTTAAGCTAGTTATTCATCAGGTAAGATTTTGGTAAGTTTTTGTAAGTCAGGTGAGACTACTGGCTTTAACTTGCTCCCCTAGGCTGCACATGCCTAGTTGGCAGGGCCCCTGGTATCTGAGTTAAGTATTTGTAAAGCAGTTTTAACGGCCAGGTAAGGCTGTATGTTATAGGGTTGGAGAGTCAGGTGAGACTATGTGGCTTCAACTTGCTCCCCTAGGCTGCACATGCCAGATTGGCAGGGCCCCTGGTATCTGAGTCAAGTATTTGTAAAGCAGTTTTGGATGCCAGGTAAGGCTGTTTGTTATGATATTGGATACGATATATAGGTGGCTTTAATAGCAAAGCAGTGTTTGGAATAGTTCTTGTTAATATTATGCTGTTTAGTTTTATTTCTATCTGATAAAGTGTCGACGAGTCGTTAGGTAGTAGTCTGTGACAAACAGGGTGGTCTATGTGATGGTTTGTGGTTGATGCTGCTACCAATCTTTTGGTCTTTGGACAGGGTGGTTTTTAGTTTCAGAATCTATCTTTCTATGCTGTTGGTTTGGATACGTTAATGCGTTATTAACCAGTGCTTGTGGATCAAAAATATCAGTGATATTGATAACTTTAAATGTGTTATCATTTTCAGCATCCTTTAAAGAAGATCCTTGGCTAGGCTGGTAATATCGAATAGATTGAGTTGGCAATAATGTTTGGCGAGATGGGATTTGACTAGATTACTAGTGAGTATAATTGTTGTCTGTGACAATTAGGGTGGTCTGTCTGTTAATTTGTTATAGGTGTTGCTACCAAGCTTAGAGTGGGAGACAGGGTGGTTTTTAGTTTCAGAATCTATCTTTCTATGCTGTTGGTTTGGTTACGTTAATGCGAATACTCTTTAGTTATTAACCAGTGCTTGAAGATCAAAAATATCAGTGATATTGATAACTTAAGATGAGTTATCGTTTTCAGCATCCTTTAAAGATGATCCTTGGCTAGGCTGGTAATATCGAATTGATTGAGTTGGCAATAATGTTTGGCGAGTTGTGATTTTGCTAGATTACTAGTGAGTATAGTTGTCGTTTGTGACAATCAGGTTGGTCTATCTGTTAATTTGTTATAGATGTTGCTACCAAGCATAGAGTGGGGGGACAGAGAGATTTTAGTTTAAGAATCTATCTCTTTATGCTGTTGGTTTGGATGTGTTAATGCGAATACTCTTTAGTTATTAACCAGTGCTTGAGGATCAAAAATATCAGTGATATTGATAACTTAAGATGAGTTATCGTTTTCAGCATCCTTTAAAGATGGTCCTTGACTAGGCTGGTAATATCGAATAGATTGAGTTGGCAATAATGTTTGGCGAGATGGGATTCGACTAGATTACTATTGAGTATAATTGTTGTCTGTGACAATTAGGGTGGTCTGTCTGTTAATTTGTTATAGATGCTGCTACCAAGCTTAGAGTGGGGGGACAGAGAGATTTTAGTTTAAGAATCTATCTCTTTATGCTGTTGGTTTTGATGTGTTAATGCGAATACTCTTTAGTTATTAACCAGTGCTTGAAGATCAAAAATATCAGTGATATTGATAACTTAAGATGAGTTATCGTTTTCAGCATCCTTTAAAGATGTTTTTTTTTTTTTTTTTTTTTTTATAATATATACCAGCCTGTTGCTTGGTACATATAGAAGACGGGGCCCAAATCTCTACCAGTGGATAACCATTGGTAAGATTCGAGGAGTATCCGCAAGCGCCACTGAGTGGACCACGCGGCAACGGTCGTTTTAATTGGAGGCTTTTAATGGAAAGCAGTTTTGTATGCCAGGTAAGGCTTTTTGGGTTGATATTAGGTGGTGTATATAGGTGGCTTGAACGGCAAACCAGTGTTTGGCTTATAATGGTTGGCTAAGGTTGCTCTTATCTATATAGATAGTGCACCTTGTGCAATGCCGAAAGCTAATTATGCATCAGGTAAGTTGTTGATAAGATGGTAAAGTCAGGTGAGACTATTTGGAATTTTATAAAGAAGTTTTGGATGCCAGGTAAGGCTGTTTGTTTTGATATTGGGTGGAGAAATATATATGGGTGGCTCTAGCGGCTGAGCAGTGTTTGGAGTGGAGTTTGACTTATGGTGGTTGGCTTAGATTGCTCATATCTTAGTAGATATAGCACATTGTGCAATGCCTTAAGCTAGTTATTCATCAGGTAAGATTTTGGTAAGTTTTTGTAAGTCAGGTGAGACTACTGGATTTAACTTGCTCCCCTAGGCTGCACATGCCTAGTTGGCAGGGCCCCTGGTATCTGAGTTAAGTATTTGTAAAGCAGTTTTAACGGCCAAGTAAAGCTGTATTTTATAGGGTTGGAGAGTCAGGTGAGACTATGTGGCTTCAACTTGCTCCCCTAGGCTGCACATGCCAGATTGGCAGGGCCCCTGGTATCTGAGTCAAGTATTTGTAAAGCAGTTTTGGATGCCAGGTAAGGCTGTTTGTTATGATATTGGATACGATATATAGGTGGCTTTAATAGCAAAGCAGTGTTTGGAATAGTTCTTGTTAATATTATGCTGTTTAGTTTTATTTCTATCTGATAAAGTGTCGACGAGTCGTTAGGTAGTAGTCTGTGACAAACAGGGTGGTCTATGTGATGGTTTGTGGTTGATGCTGCTACCAATCTTTTGGTCTTTGGACAGGGTGGTTTTTAGTTTCAGAATCTATCTTTCTATGCTGTTGGTTTGGATACGTTAATGCGTTATTAACCAGTGCTTGTGGATCAAAAATATCAGTGATATTGATAACTTTAAATGTGTTATCATTTTCAGCATCCTTTAAAGAAGATCCTTGGCTAGGCTGGTAATATCGAATAGATTGAGTTGGCAATAATGTTTGGCGAGATGGGATTTGACTAGATTACTAGTGAGTATAATTGTTGTCTGTGACAATTAGGGTGGTCTGTCTGTTAATTTGTTATAGGTGTTGCTACCAAGCTTAGAGTGGGAGACAGGGTGGTTTTTAGTTTCAGAATCTATCTTTCTATGCTGTTGGTTTGGTTACGTTAATGCGAATACTCTTTAGTTATTAACCAGTGCTTGAAGATCAAAAATATCAGTGATATTGATAACTTAAGATGAGTTATCGTTTTCAGCATCCTTTAAAGATGATCCTTGGCTAGGCTGGTAATATCGAATTGATTGAGTTGGCAATAAAATGTTTGGCGAGTTGTGATTTTGCTAGATTACTAGTGAGTATAGTTGTCGTTTGTGACAATCAGGTTGGTCTATCTATTAATTTGTTATAGATGTTGCTACCAAGCATAGAGTGGAGGGACAGAGAGATTTTAGTTTAAGAATCTATCTCTTTATGCTGTTGGTTTGGATGTGTTAATGCGAATACTCTTTAGTTATTAACCAGTGCTTGAGGATCAAAAATATCAGTGATATTGATAACTTAAGATGAGTTATCATTTTCAGCATCCTTTAAAGATGGTCCTTGGCTAGGCTGGTAATATCTAATAGATTGACTTGGCAATAATGTTTGGCGAGATGGGATTTGACTAGATTACTAGTGAGTATAATTGTAGTCTGTGACAATTGGGGTGGCCTATCTGTTAATTTGTTATAGGTGTTGCTACCAAGCTTAGAGTGGTGGGACAGAGATATTTTTAGTTTAAGAATCTTTCTTTTGAATAAAAATATCACTGATATTGATAACTTAAGATGAGCTATCATTTACAGGATTCTTTAAAGATGATTATTGGCTGGGCTGGTAATAGTGGTTTATTAAAATCAACATAAATTGAGTTAGGCATGTATGTGTGGTATATAGAGTTTATAATTATATTCTATTTTTAGTGTGCTGGTTTAGTGGGTTAGAGTGTGAGGGGTATAATATTTTTTTTTTTTTTTATACCCTTGCAGAGGGTATTATAATTTTGTCGTGAAATGTGTAACGCATAGAAGGAGACATCTCCGACCCCATGAAGTATATATATTCTTGATCAGTATCAACAGCCGAGTTGATATAGCCATGTCCGTCTGTCCGTCTGTCTGTTTCTATGCGAACTAGTCTCTCAGTTTTAAAGCTATCTTTATGAAACTTTGCAGAAGTCCCTCTTTCTGTTGCACGCAGCTCATATGTCAAAACCAGCTGGATCGGACCACTATATCATATAGCTGCCATAGGAACGATCGGTCGAAAAGTAGGTTCTTGTACGAAAAACATTTTTGTTTATAAAGTTATCTTTACTAAACTCGGTATTTATTAGTTTTACTACGTTCCCCATATATATGCAAAATCCTATTAAGATCGGACAACTATATCATATAGCTGCCATAGGAACGATCGGTCGAAAATTAAGTTTTTGTATGGAAAATTTTTATGTTTTTCAAGATATCTTGACCATACTCGCTACTTATTAGTTTTACTAAGCTCCCCATATATATGCAAAATTCTATTCAGATCGGGCAACTATATCATATAGCTGCCATAGGAACAATCGGTCGAAAATTAAGTTTTTGTATGGAAAATTTTTATGTTTTTCAAGATATCTTGACCAAACTCGGTACTTATTAGTTTTACTACGCTCCCCATATATATGCAGAATCCTATTAAGATCGGACAACTATATCATATAGCTGCCATAGGAAAGATCGGTCGAAAATTAAGTTTTTGTATGGAAAATGTTTATGTGTTTCAAGATATCTTGACCAAACTCGGTATTTATTAGTTTTACTACGCTCCCCATATATATGCAAAATCCTATTAAGATCGGACAACTATATCATATAGCTGCCATAGGAACGATCGGTCGAAAATTATGCTGTTGTATGGAATTTTTTTTTGTTTTTCAAGATATCTTGATCAAACTTTACTATGCTCCCTCCACTTATGCAAAATCTTATTCACATTGGGCTACTATATCATATAGCTGCCATAGGAACGATCGGCCGAAAATTAAGTCGTTGTACGGAAACCTGTTTGGTTTTTCATGGTATCTTAACCATACTCGGCATTAACTATTTTCCCTGTGCTTCTTAGATACGGGCAAAGCACTATAAGCATTTTGAAAAGGTTGGGTCTGCAAGGGTATTAAATCTTCGGTGTGCCGAAGATAGCACTTCTTTCTCGTTATTTTTTTTTTTTTTTTTTTTTATAATATATACCAGCCTGTTGCTTGGTACATATAGAAGACGGGGCCCAAATCTCTACCAGTGGATAACCATTGGTAAGATTCGAGGAGTATCCGCAAGCGCCACTGAGTGGACCACGCGGCAACGGTCGTTTTAATTGGAGGCTTTTAATGGAAAGCAGTTTTGTATGCCAGGTAAGGCTTTTTGGGTTGATATTAGGTGGTGTATATAGGTGGCTTGAACGGCAAACCAGTGTTTGGCTTATAATGGTTGGCTAAGGTTGCTCTTATCTATATAGATAGTGCACCTTGTGCAATGCCGAAAGCTAATTATGCATCAGGTAAGTTGTTGATAAGATGGTAAAGTCAGGTGAGACTATTTGGAATTTTATAAAGAAGTTTTGGATGCCAGGTAAGGCTGTTTGTTTTGATATTGGGTGGAGAAATATATATGGGTGGCTCTAGCGGCTGAGCAGTGTTGGCTTAGATTGCTCATATCTTAGTAGATATAGCACATTGTGCAATGCCTTAAGCTAGTTATTCATCAGGTAAGATTTTGGTAAGTTTTTGTAAGTCAGGAGAGACTACTGGCTTTAACTTGCTCCCCTAGGCTGCACATGCCTAGTTGGCAGGGCCCCTGGTATCTGAGTTAAGTATTTGTAAAGCAGTTTTAACGGCCAAGTAAGGCTGTATGTTATAAGGTTGGAGAGTCAGGTGAGACTATGTGGCTTCAACTTGCTCCCCTAGGCTGCACATGCCAGATTGGCAGGGCCCCTGGTATCTGAGTCAAGTATTTGTAAAGCAGTTTTGGATGCCAGGTAAGGCTGTTTGTTATGATATTGGATACGATATATAGGTGGCTTTAATAGCAAAGCAGTGTTTGGAATAGTTCTTGTTAATATTATGCTGTTTAGTTTTATTTCTATCTGATAAAGTGTCGACGAGTCGTTAGGTAGTAGTCTGTGACAAACAGGGTGGTCTATGTGATGGTTTGTGGTTGATGCTGCTACCAATCTTTTGGTTTTTGGACAGGGTGGTTTTTAGTTTCAGAATCTATCTTTCTATGCTGTTGGTTTGGATACGTTAATGCGTTATTAACCAGTGCTTGTGGATCAAAAATATCAGTGATATTGATAACTTTAAATGTGTTATCATTTTCAGCATCCTTTAAAGAAGATCCTTGGCTAGGCTGGTAATATCGAATAGATTGAGTTGGCAATAATGTTTGGCGAGATGGGATTTGACTAGATTACTAGTGAGTATAATTGTTGTCTGTGACAATTAGGGTGGTCTGTCTGTTAATTTGTTATAGGTGTTGCTACCAAGCTTAGAGTGGGAGACAGGGTGGTTTTTAGTTTCAGAATCTATCTTTCTATGCTGTTGGTTTGGTTACGTTAATGCGAATACTCTTTAGTTATTAACCAGTGCTTGAAGATCAAAAATATCAGTGATATTGATAACTTAAGATGAGTTATCGTTTTCAGCATCCTTTAAAGATGATCCTTGGCTAGGCTGGTAATATCGAATTGATTGAGTTGGCAATAATGTTTGGCGAGTTGTGATTTTGCTAGATTACTAGTGAGTATAGTTGTCGTTTGTGACAATCAGGTTGGTCTATCTGTTAATTTGTTATAGATGTTGCTACCAAGCATAGAGTGGGGGGACAGAGAGATTTTAGTTTAAGAATCTGTCTCTTTATGCTGTTGGTTTGGATGTGTTAATGCGAATACTCTTTAGTTATTAACCAGTGCTTGAGGATCAAAAATATCAGTGATATTGATAACTTAAGATGAGTTATCATTTTCAGCATCCTTTAAAGATGGTCCTTGGCTAGGCTGGTAATATCTAATAGATTGACTTGGCAATAATGTTTGGCGAGATGGGATTTGACTAGATTACTAGTGAGTATAATTGTAGTCTGTGACAATTGGGGTGGCCTATCTGTTAATTTGTTATAGGTGTTGCTACCAAGCTTAGAGTGGGGGGACAGAGATATTTTTAGTTTAAGAATCTTTCTTTTGGATAAAAATATCACTGATATTGATAACTTAAGATGAGCTATCATTTACAGGATTCTTTAAAGATGATTATTGGCTGGGCTGGTAATAGTGGTTTATTAAAATGAACATAATGTTTAGCAGAAATTCTGAGTATTTATAAATTGAGTTAGGCATGTATGTGTGGTATATAGAGTTTATAATTATATTCTATTTTTAGTGTGCTGGTTTAGTGGGTTAGAGTGTGAGGGGTATTATATATTTTTTTTTTTTTTTATTTATTTATTTTTTTTTTTTTATGATATATACCAACCTGTTGCTTGGTACATATAGAAGAGGGGCCAAATCTCTACCAGTGGATAACCATTGGTAAGATTGAGGAGTATCGCAAGCGCCACTGAGTGGACCACGCGGCAACGGTCGTTTTAATTGGAGGCTTTTAATGGAAAGCAGTTTTGTATGCCAGGTAAGGCTTTTTGGGTTGATATTAGGTGGTGTATATAGGTGGCTTGAAGGCAAACCAGTGTTTGGCTTATAATGGTTGGTAAGGTTGCTCTTATTATATAGATAGTGCACCTTGTGAATGCCGAAAGCTAATTATCATCAGGTAAGTTGTTGATAAGATGGTAAAGTCAGGTGAGACATTTGGAATTTTATAAAGAAGTTTTGGAGCCAGGTAAGGCTGTTTGTTTTGATTTGGGTGGAGAAATATATATGGGTGTCTCTAGCGGCTGAGAGTGTTTGGAGTGGAGGTGCTCATATCTTAGTAGATATAGCACATGTGAATGCCTTAAGTAGTTATGCATCAGGTAAGTGTTGGTAAGTTTTTGTAAGTCAGGTGAGACTATGGCTTTAACTTGCTCCCCTAGGCTGCACATGCCTAGTTGGCAGGGCCCCTGTTGAGGTGAAGAGTTTTAGGAAGTGGGTATGTTATAGGTTGGAGAGTAGGTGAGACTTGGTTAACTTGCTCCCCTAGGCTGCACATGCCTAGTTGGCAGGGCCCCTGTTTTCTGAGTCAAGTATTTGTAAAGCAGTTTTGGATGCCAGGTAAGGCTGTTTGTTATGATATTGGATTCGATATATAGGTGGCTTTAATAGCAAAGCAGTGTTTGGAATAGTTCTTGTTAATATTATGCTGTTTAGTTTTATTTCTATCTGATAAAGTGTCGACGAGTCGTTAGGTAGTAGTCTGTGACAAACAGGGTGGTCTATGTGATGGTTTGTGGTTGATGCTGCTACCAATCTTTTGGTCTTTGGACAGGGTGGTTTTTAGTTTCAGAATCTATCTTTCTATGCTGTTGGTTTGGATATGTTAATGCGTTATTAACCAGTGCTTGTGGATCAAAAATATTAGTGATATTGATAACTTTAAATGTGTTATCATTTCAGATCCTTTAAAGAGATCCTTGGCTAGGCTGGTAATATCGAATAGATTGAGTTGGAATAATGTTTGGCGAGATGGGATTTGATAGATTACTAGTGAGTATAATTGTTGTCTGTGAAATTAGGGTGGTCTGTCTGTTAATTTGTTATAGGTGTTGTACCAAGCTTAGAGTGGGAGACAGGGTGGTTTTTAGTTTCAGAATCTATCTTTCTATGCTGTTGGTTTGGTTACGTTATGCGAATATCTTTAGTTATTAACCAGTGCTTGAAGATCAAAAATATCAGTGATATTGATAACTTAAGATGAGTTATCGTTTTCAGATCCTTTAAAGATGATCCTTGGTAGGCTGGTAATATCGAATTGATGAGTTGGCAATAATGTTTGGCGAGTTGTGATTTTGTAGATTATAGTGAGTATAGTTGTCGTTTGTGAAATCAGGTTGGTCTATCTGTTAATTTGTTATAGATGTGTACCAAGATAGAGTGGGGGGACAGAGAGATTTTAGTTTAAGAATCTATCTCTTTATGCTGTTGGTTTGGATGTGTTAATGCGAATACTCTTTAGTTATTAACCAGTGCTTGAGGATCAAAAATATCAGTGATATTGATAACTTAAGATGAGTTATCGTTTTCAGATCCTTTAATGATGGTCCTTGGCTAGGCTGGTAATATCGAATAGATTGAGTTGGCAATAATGTTTGGCGAGATGGGATTTGACTAATTACTAGTGAGTATAATTGTGTCTGTGAAATTAGGGTGGTCTGTCTGTTAATTTGTTATAGATGTGCTACCAAGCTTAGAGTGGGGGGACAGAGATATTTTAGTTTAAGAATCTTTCTTTTATGGAAATTTTTTGGATTAAAAATATCACTGATATTGATAATTTAAGATGAGCTATCATTTACAGGATTCTTTAGAGATGATTATTGGCTGGGCTGGTAATAGTGGTTTATTAAAATCAACATAATGTTTAGCAGAAATTCTGAGTATTTATAAATTGAGTTAGGCATGTATGTGTGGTATATAAAGTTTATAATTATATTCTATTTTTAGTGTGCTGGTTTAGTGGGTTAGAGTGTGAGGGGTATTATATCTTGTTGGGTGCCTTGTGCTGCTTGCGTTAGTGTTGGGTTGGGTTGTGTGTGTGGTTGTTGCTGGTGGGGCGTATTTTCGGCTTGGGCTGTGAGGGATGCGATCAGCCTTTCGGTTTCCTGAAGTTCGTTTTTGAGGGTGTTGAGTTCCCGGTTGATGTTGTTCATTTGATTGACGGACAGATTGACGGACGGAAGCGGAGAGTAAAGGTCTGTTCAGTGGTGTCTGGGTCAAATGGGAGTCTTGAGTGTATTTCATTTATTTTTTGGAGTAGACTGCGTTTTTTGTTTCGTAGTGTTGCAATGTATTCTGGTTGTAAATTTTGTACTGGTTGTCTTTGAGGGGCTGTGGGAGCTAAGCGGCGTTGTATTGGTCTGACATGTTTATTGAGTTGTTGAAGGTATCTGGTTCGGCTTCTGGCCAGACAGAACGGGACGTATGGGGTAGTAATCAGTTTTTTCGCTTCAATGTTGGTGTGGTAGCTTAATCTTTTGGCGTAGTTTGCGGAGAGTTTGTCAAATGTATCGTCTATTGTGGCAATATTGAGGTCATTATGGATTGTGCTATTTCTGGTAAGCAGTGGGGCGTTAGAGATTGTTCGGAGGGTAATGTTTTGGAAGGTAGAGACTCTTGTTATCTGCGATTCACTGGTGAGTGCGCCCCAGATTGGGAGGGCGTAATGCCAAATTGGGGCTATTAGCTGTTTGTAGAGTAGGGTTTTGCAATTGAGCGTAAGTTTGCTGTTGTGGTTTATTAGCCAGTCGAGTTGGGCTCTTCGGGCTTTGAGTTTGACTACAAGGGAGGCGACATGTTTGCAAAAGTTTAGTTTTTTATCTAGGTTGACACCAAGATAGGGGTGAGAGTCTTTGGTGATGATGGTTTGGCCCATGATTTTTGGTGAGTAGCTGGGCAATCTGAGTTCATAATGCTCGCTTAGGGAGAAGAGTACATGTGCTGTTTTGCTGGCATTTATTTTAATGCACCATTTATTGGTCCAATTTGTTAAGGCATCGAGCATAATATTGACTTGTTGGATGGCAGTGATAAAGTATTCTGTGGCAAACATGACGACAGTGTCGTCAGCATAAGTTGCTAGTAGGGCTGCTGAGTTGCGGGGGATGTTGGCGAGAACATTCTCTGGGGTGGGTAGGTCGGCTGTATAGATAGTGTACAGGATTGGTCCTAATACACTACCTTGTGGCACTCCGGCCGAGATATTTTTGGGGGTTGATCTGGCTCCTTCATGACATTCAACCATGAAGGTTCTGTTTGACAGGTAGTGTCTTATTATAGCGTATAGGGCAGGCGGGAGAATGGGTTTGAGTTTGTAGAAAAGACCTGGATGCCATACTCGGTCGAAGGCTTCCTGGATGTCGATGAAGACGGCGGAGCAGGATTGATTTCTTTCGTAGGCTCTGAGTATGAATTGGGTAACTCGTGCTAATTGTTGTTCAGTACTATGCTCATATCGGAATCCGAATTGGTGGTTAGGAATGGAATTTGAGAAGGTTCTTGATTTAAGCATACGGCTTAGTAGGAGTTTTTCTAAAATTTTGGATAGGCCGGAAAGTAGACTAATGGGCCTGTAGGAGGCGAGTTCTTCAGTTGGTTTACCAGGTTTGGGTATCATGGTGACGACGGCCATTTTCCATTGTTGCGGAAAGTGGCCAAGTCGTAATGAGTTATTGTAGATTAATATTAGGTATAGAAGGGCAGAGTCTGATAGGGTTTTTATGGTTTTATTGTCAATTCTGTCGAGTCCTGGGGCTTTGTTGTTTGGTAGTCTTTTGATTTGTGATTTAATCTCTGGAAGGGTGATTGGTCGAAATATATGGTTTTCTTGTCTTTGCTGGTTTGCAGTTTGGTTTTCTATGTTAATGCGTTCTTCTGGTGAGTTTAGTAAGAAGGGTTTGAATCTTAAGTCAAGGTGTTGGGCGAAGGCTTCGGCATTCTCAAGAGTGGTTTTGCACCAGGAGCTTTCGTTGTTTGGAGTGTTCTGGTCAGATGATATTGTGTGGCGTTTAACAGGTAGGTTCGGAGTTGGCTGTCTTTTGATTTCTTTGGTGAATTTCCATAGCTTTTGCATGCTATAGCGGTCTTTAGGGTCAATGGTTTGTAGAGTCCTGTCCAGGCGTCTTTCTTTGTTGGCTTGCAGTGCTTTCCTGAGTCGTTTTGAGGCAATTCTGTGGAGTCTTTTGGCTTCATTGTTGTGAAGGACAAGGTGGCTAAATTTGTAATAGCGTTTGACAATGAGCATATTCCGTATGCGTCTGTTTGGGGTGTAGTGCGTTCGAAAACGGCTATTTGTAGAGAGGTGGGGGGATGTGCTTGAGGCATAGGCGGCAGCTTGTTGGATGTTTTTAGTGAGAATGTCAACCGCATCATCAATGTCTCGTCCAGATGTTATTTCGGTATTAAGATGTATATTTTGGTTAAGCCAGTGGTGGAATTTTTTGATGCTAGCATTTGCCGATAGTAGGGTTTTTTTGTGGGGGATAATCTTTGGTTTGCTTAGGAGACTGATGAGTAGGGGAAGGTGGTCAGAACCTAAGTCGAGCGTAGATTCGATATGTAGGCGATCATGTTGGATACCACAGTAGATTGTAAAGTCTATGGC
This sequence comes from Drosophila lacicola, assembly GCA_035045355.1. NCBI lineage: Eukaryota > Metazoa > Arthropoda > Insecta > Diptera > Drosophilidae > Drosophila > Drosophila lacicola. The sequence continues at coordinate 103,205 of JAWNPB010000193.1, forward strand.
CGATGGTCTTTTTCGTTGGTCATGTGGGAAGTGGGTGGAGGAGCCAGTGGCTAAAATGTTGTAGTTATAAGTTCTAAGGCAAGTGATGAGTTCATTGCCTCTATTACAGGCACGAGTGTTTCCCCACCAGCGGTGCTTGGCATTCCAATCACCGGCAATTAGGAATCTTGGTTCAAAGAGTTCAAATATTGTTTTAAAGGCTTCTGATGTTAGGCCCCTTAGTGGTGGGCAGTATATGGCAGCTATGTTAATGAGTGGTTGGTCTGAGAGGGTGACGCTTATTGGGACGCATTGTATGGCCTGTGTGATCATTGTAGGGAGAGCAATGTGTTCTAAGTTTTGATTTATTATGATGGCTGCTCCTCCACGCCTCCGATTGGCTGGATGGTTGGCAGGTATAGGTCAAATCCTTTAATGGTAATGGAGTCCAGATCAGTATCGACTAGGTGGGTTTCTGATATCAGAACAATATCGATGTTGTGCTGGTTGATGTACTCTTCTAATTCAGAGAGTTTGTTTTGGAGTCCCGCTGAATTCCAGCTAATGATTTTGAGGTCGAGGTTATCGCTGTTGTCCGACATGGTGTTTTCTTGGTGGTCTTAATTTATTGTTATTTGAATTATAGTTCCGATGTTGGGTGGCTGTTTGTTTGGGGTAGTAAGAGGAGTTAGTAATTAGTGCGACTGATGGGAAGGTGGGTATTTTGTTTGTATTCATTTCACCAGGGTATTTGGGATAGCAGGTTTTATTATTGTTTTATTCATGGTAGTTCTTTATTTAGGTTGGTTTATTTGTGAAGAGTAGTTGTGGTATTAGATTAAGGCTAACATAGTAAGATTTTATTTGGGGTGGTGGCATATATATATTATGATCTGGGGGTAAGTTGTATATTTTTACGGCATATTTGTTTGGTCCCAGGCTTGTAGAAAGGCTCGCATTTGTTGGGTCATCATTTCAGTGCCGTTTGGGGGGGTAGTTAATGCGAGAGGGTCGTGCGCAGTAGGTGTTGAGATTGCCGAATTTCTTGGAGCAGTGCGGCGAAGCAAAGGTGCATTGGTTGTTGGTGTCGTAGTGAGAAGTTCAGGCGCAGTCCAGGGGGTTCTGAAGTGAATAGTTTGACTTGTTGGGTACGGGGCCTCTCTGTTGAAGCTTAGAGAGGGAAAGTAGAGAGGTCGTGGCATATTCGATTGATTGTAGTTATTGTTTTTTAGGGTGTTCCTGAAGATTGGCTCGTTAGACCAGTTTAGTGATTTTAGAGCTAATGCTGCCCTCCTGGTAAAGCTGCTGTTTGGTTGTTTTTGGAGCGAAGTTATATATGCTGGGCATCCTTTGTATGTGGCAACATGGTTGCTTCCGCAGTTTGTGCACTTGCCGTCTATTTCTCTTGGCTTGACACATTCATTGGAGGGGTGGGGTCCAGCACATTTGAAGCATATGTAGTCTTGTAGCTTGCAGTTTTCGTATAGATGGTCAAAGCGTTGGCATCTTCGGCATTGGTAGATTGTCTTGGAGCGAGCTGGCTGTTCAATTTGGACTTGGTAGGTTCCTAGTGTTGTGACTTTCAGGACATTTTTGTTGTTTATATTTGGAAGAAGGTCAACCTTGAAAGAGTTCATCGGGGAACCGGAGATGTTGCCTGTTATATTGGCTACGTGGCAAGCAGTGTATCCGAGTGTGGACAGTTGTTTTGAGATCCAGTCTGTTGGTGTAGAGAAATGGAGTCCCTTGACAATGATTCTGTATCTGGTGTCATTTTTATCTTTTTGGGTATGGGCATTTAGGTCCAGGTTGGCAAAGAGTTTTAAGAGTCCGCTTTGTGTCTCTGCTGATTGGCACTGAAAGTAAATGCCTTTTCCTGTAGTGGCGTTGGTTATAAAAGTTCCATCTCCGACCGTATTAATAGCTTTCTGTATGAGTTTGTTTGCATCATCAATGTTGGGGACAAAAATACGGTAAGGCTTTTGGCTTTTCTGGCCGATTGTTACTTTGGTGTTTGGGTCGCTTTGGCTTTCATCGCTTATAATGGATATTTCAACGTCTTCATCTTCAGTTGAGCTCGAATTTTCAGTCTCCGAAGAGTTGATCATGAGCTCAGGTTTGCTTATTTTCTTTTTTGGTGAGGGGTTCATGCCAAGTGTGGCAGGGCTTCTAGTTATAGGTGAGGCGACTGGGGGGCTTGTTTGCTAAGCTATGGTTTTGGTAGATAAATTTGGGGTTTGGTAGGTAGGGGTATAGTTAAGCTTAGTTTTCTGGCTATAGCCGGGGAGTGGGTTTATTCCTGGTGCTTATAGGGTTGGTTTTTGATGGGGGTTTTTTTTTTTTTTTTTTTTTTTTATTATTATTATTTTTGATATTTAGGATTGTTGGGTTGCTTTATGTATGAATTTATTTCGGTACGAACTGAGTGAATCTACTTACTGGCCTATCTAGGTTTGAGGGTTATGCTTGACTGGCATGTTTAGATTGGGGGCGGAAGGGCGTTTTGGATTAGATAGCCCAGAGGTGGCTGCTTGAAGTGGGATTGCAAAAAAAAAGATTAGCTGACATTTTTTTTTTTTTTTTTTTTTTATTTGGTTATTTTTATTCATTGTTTGGGGTATACAGGCGTGACTATTATTATCATTATTTTGTTTTTTTTTTTTTTTTTTATTTTTTTTTATATTTTAATTTCCTGGGAGTTGGCTGATGTCTTCGTATAGCTTTTGGAGGGTTGCTATTGTTTTTATATGGCGTTTTCTTTCTTCGTCCATATTGGCTTTGAGGTTTGATAGGATATGGTTTTTCAATGTACAGGCCGTGTCTGGATGGCGTATTTGCATTGGGTAGCTATTTGGTGGTTGGTTGAGTAGGGCTTCTTGGTAGGCGGGGCAACCTTTAAAAGTGGCAATGTGGTCTCCTTTGCAGTTAGTGCATTTGCCTGGGATGTATTTTGATTTGTTGCATTCTTGTGGATGGTGGTTTTCAGCACATTTGTAACAGATGTAGCCAATAATTTTGCAGTCTTTGGCTTGGTGGTCGAACTTTAGGCATTTCGGGCATTGGTAAGTGGTATTAAGGGTTGATTCTTTAATGGTAACCGGATGAGTGCCGAGTGAGGTAAGTTTGAGTACTTCCTTGTTTTTAAGATCGGGGAGGAGTTTAACTCTAACGAAGGTTGTAGACGGATCGGCAGAGCTAATAAAGCTATCGACATGGAGTACGACATGGCCAAGTTTTTCTAGTTTCTGGGTTATCCAGGTATATGGTGCGTTTTCCGGGAGTCCTTTAATTTCGATTTCGTATCTTAGTTGAGATTGATAGTTTGGTCTTAGTTGCTGCATATTTATTTTACTTGATCCTTTTCGTATTTCTGGGCTTCTGTTTTTGATTTGAGATAAAATAAGAGTTCAGGTATTTATTTTTATATTGGCACGATATAAGTTAGTTCCATAGTTGGTATTATTAGTAGTATTTGTATTATACTTTGGTTAGTGATGTAAGTTTACGTAGGTTATCAAAATTAATTGAATTATTTTTATTACTATACTTTGGTTAGTGACGTTAGTTTACGTAGGTTATCAAATTTAATTAAATTATTATTTTGGATCAGAAATGACGAGCAGTGTGTTTTCAACAGGTAAGTTTGTGATTGTGCATTATTAATTGATATTTGATTTGATATTAATACTTATTTACTATTTTAATGTATTATTAGTATATAGAATCAGTTTGGAATTTTTCCCTTTTAATAGAGACAGGCACATATGTATTCCCCAGTGCAAGAGCTTGCTAGTAGATATGTATGTATGGTTATAGGTCTTGATAGTAATTTGTAGGAGGATATAAAAATGTTTTAGCCTGCCAAAAGGCAAGCAGAGAACATTTAATATATCAAATGATATGAGAGAATTATTAGAATTTAATTTTGGGACGAGATTTAGACTTGTTCAGAAGAGATAATAATATATTTAATTTAAATATGTACATATGTTTTACAATTAGTTTGAATTATTTTGCGAAAGTGCAAATTAAATTCGGAATTTTTCCTATTGAATAGAGATAGACATGCACATATTTACAAGTGCAAGCACCTGCTAGTACATATGTCTGTATAATAGTGGATCAATTTAGTAATTTGTAGGAGGACATTAGAATGTTTCAGCTTGTCAAAAAGGCAAGCAGAAATTATTTAATATATCAAATGATATGAGAGAATTATTAGAGTTTAGTTTTGGGACGAGATTATTTAGATTTGGTCAGAAGAGATAATAATATATTTAATTTTAATATGTACATCTGTTTTACAATTAGCTTGAATTATTTTACGACAGTGCAAATTAAATTTGGAATTTTTCCTATTGAATAGAGATAGATATTAACATATTTACAAGTGCAGGCACTTGTTAGTACATATGTATGTATAATAGTTGATCAATTTAATAATTTGTAGGAGGATATAAAAATGTTTTAGCTTGTCAAAAAGGCAAGCAGAAATTATTTAGTATATCAAATGGTATTAGAGAATTATTAGAATTTGATTTTAGGGACGAGATTATTTAGATTTGGTCAGAAGAGATAATAATATATTTAACTTAAATATGTGCATATGTTTTAGAATTAGTTTGAATTATTTTGCAGTAGTGCAAATTAAATTTGGAATTTTTCCTATTGAACAGAGATAGACATGCACATATTTACAAGTGCAAGAACCTGCTAGTACATATGTATGTATTTACCAACTTGTAGGAGATATAAAAATGTTTTAGGCTGCCAAAAGGCAAGCAGAGAACATTTAATATATCGGATGATATGAGAGAATTATTGGAGTTTGATTTTAGGGACGGGATTATTTATAATTGTATATTTAATTTTAATATGTACATATGTTTAGAATTAATTTAAATTATATTGCAGCAGTACAAATTTAAATTGGGAATTTTTCTCATTGATTGCAGATAGACATGTTAATATAAACAGATCCAAGAATACTCTAGTGTATTTGGATGTATAATTATAGATCAATTTAGTAAATTGTAAATAGATATAATTACATTCAGGCTTGCCAGAGGGCAGGCAGAGAGTATTTAGTACAGTCGTTTTAAATGGTATAGAGATGATTTAAGAAAGGTTGGCCTAATGGATTTTGGGCGTCAGACAGTTTAGGATATGTTAATATGGAGATGTACATTTTGCAGATTTGGTGTTCTTTGGGCGACTCTTGTATGCGTAGGTTGGCATCGATGAGTTTCCAATTGGAGCAAGGGTGTATTGCTACATTTATGTATGTGCGCACAATTTGCACACAAACATAAAAATGAATAAGATAGAAAGTAGAAAGGTGCCTCTTAAATAGTTGATCATTTGTAGACAATACTTGGGCTCCTTAGGATAATCTAAAATATACTTGGATGAATTAGTATATTCAAAGATATTAAAGTGTATTTGTACTAGGCGAATAGTCCCAGAAATAGACTCACCCAGTAATCCTTTAGGTTAATATTAAGTATGTTATTATTTGTTTTTATTTCCTTTTTAGTTTTCCTTTATCAAGTTTTTCCACTGTTGTCACGAACAGGACAAGTTGATGAGCTGTCTCTTTTGGGAGAGAAAAAAAATTTAGGGTTTAATTTTCATAATGCCACAGGAATGAGTAGTTTTAGGTAGTTATTATTATTAATAGAATTTGTATTATATTTATTAATTTAGGTATTAAGTGTTGTCGAATTTCTAGAATTTTTAGATACATTCTGTTAAAAAAGTACCCGGAAATTTGAAATAAAACACAAACAACTTATCAATCACATAAATTTATTATATCCCCTTCAAAATCGGCCCCTTCTGAGGCAATACACTTCTTCCAACGAACAATCCAATCATCGAAACACTTTTTAAAGCTATTTTCCGGGATGGCCTTCAGTTCTCGTTGCGAATTAGTTTTGATGTCTTCAATGCTCTCAAAACGGGTTCCACGAAGTGGAAATTTGAGTTTTGGAAACAGGAAAAAGTCACACGGGGCCATATCTGGAGAGTACGGTGGTTGTTCGATGATAATTGTTGAATTTTTGTTCAAAAATTCGTTCACAATGATCGCTTTGTGCGCTGGTGCATTATCATGGTGCAAAATCCAGCTGTTGTTCCGCCACAAATCTGATCTTTTGCGACGAACATTCTCTCTCAAACGCCTCATAACGCCAAGATAATATTCTTTATTGACGGTTTGGCCCTCCGGTAAGAATTCCGAATGAACAACACCCACGAATATCGAAGAAAACGGTCAGTATCACCTTGATTTTCGATTTGCTTTGGCGCGGTTTTTTCGGTTTCGGCTCATTTTTGGCTCGCCATTCTGATGATTGTTGACTTGTTTGAATGTCGTACTCGAAAACCCATGTCTCGTCACCAGTTATGATGCGTTCGATGAACGAAAATTTTGGGTTTAATTTTCATATTGCCACAGGATTGAGTAGTTTTAGGTAGTTATTATTATTAATAGAATTTGTATTATATTTATTAATTTAGGTATTAAGTGTTGTCGAATTTCTAGAATTTTTAGATATACATATATAATTTGAAATTTTTATATTGACATTGTATTAGGACGGCAATTCGGGTTGACTGGGCTTAGAGTTTGGACGGCACTTTCATTTGGCTGGGCAGATATATAATTATCTCTATCTTTTATATTCGATAGAGTTGAGGCTCTTATGGCACGTATACTGGCAGTGCAGTTTGTTAGTTGGTATGGCTTAATACAGGTAAGTATTTTAGCTCAATAATGGCGAGCAGATATACAGCCTTCGTCAGGAGAGATTAAAAAGATTGGCGTGGTCTCTATTTCGATCGCTTAAAACGATATACATGCACATCTGATTTTTAGATATAATTTGAATTTCATATTGAAATTGTATTAGGACGGCACTTCGGGTTGACTGGGCAGATAAATATGGCTTAGAGTTTGGACGGCACCTTTATTTGGCTGGGCAGATATATATTTATCTCTATCTTTTATATTCGATAGAATTGAGGCTCTTATGGCAAGTATACTGGCAGTGCAGTTTGTTAGTTGGTATATCTTAATACAGGTAAGTATATTGGCTCAAAAATGGCGAGCAGCGTGTTTTCAACAGATACGTTTGTGATTGTACATTATTAATTGATTTTTGATTTGATATTAATAGTTATTTACCATTTTAATGTATTATTAATTTATAGAATCAGTTTTGAATTTTTCCCGTTAAATAGAGATGGACATACATATATTCCACAGGGCAAGAGCTTGCTAGTACATATGTATGTATTATTATAGATCAAAAGCAGGGAACATTTAATATATAATAGCCTCTGCCCACTGAACACATTTCTGAAAATGTCACATTTTTGCAAAATGTGTAAAATGCGGCCTGTACGTTTCCCCATAAGAAAACACTTTTCACACATTTTTCAAAAATGTCACATTTTTTAAAAATGTGTAAATTCGCCCCGAACATTTCGTGTATTTTGCGATGATTAATCGAGATTTCTAGCGATGTTGTGAAAAATGTGAAAGTATCATAACCATAAACAGCTGATATATTAACAAAGGTAAGCGGTAAATTTAAATTATAATTTTAAAATTGTATTAAGCTCACAGCTTTTAGCATTTAATGATGGCCAAATCTCGTAAGGATTATAAAAAATTGAGCCCCTACTTCGAGGCCGTTCTTTTTGACCTATGGGAGGAGAATTTTGTCGCGCTGAGGTCTGCACAAAAAAACGTGCATATTTTTCAATGCATGGGTGCCAAACTTACCGAAGCTGGCTTCGAAAGTTTATGTTGGCAAGACGTGCGAACTAAAATAGATAATACAACGCGGAATTACAAGTAAGGATGCTTTGATTTATTTATGTTATATATTATATAAGCTTCTTTTATTTTATTAAATTTAACTTATTTTGCAGGAGCGAATTGAAAACTGTAGGCGCATCTGGAGGGGCTCCATCAGGATGGACCAATTTTGAGCGGGTGCACAAAATAATTGGCTCAGTGAAGTCCATAAACTTCTCACTGGTAGTGCAAGAGAGTACAGGTAATTTATATTTTCATTTCAAATTTTGTGGATATTCGTTCTCCACTTGAAGCGAACAGACGTGTTTTTTTGTGCTCTCCGTTTTGTGTTTGATTTAATAAAACACCGGCGCTTTAATTATTTATATTTTTATATATTTCTACTATTCTGTTCGCCTTCTCGGTTTATTTTTTATTTATCGCGAGTGCATGCTTGTGGTCTGTGCATTTTTGTTATTTAAATATTGTTTCTTTTAAATTTGTGTTATTGTGAATTTTTGTTTGTGCGCTTGCGCTATTAGCTCTGTGGGTAAGCTTCTTGTTGTTGTTTGTTGTTTATGTTTAACTGCACATCGCCTCTCTGGTGTGCAAGATTTCGTGGGCAAGCAAGCAATCTATAAATAGACTACTCTCGCACTCTCGCGCTCTCTCACCTTTTTTTTCAAATTGCGCTTTGATCTTTTTCTACTTTCTGCCGCTTGTTGGTGCTTCATATGCTATTAATCTAATCTAAATAACTCTCTTTTTACATTTGGCTGCGTTATTACAGTAGAGACCCATAATAATGGACCATAAAATTGTCTGTTTTATAAAAACTTGCCAAATGCCAATTACGGCAAGTCAATCCAGCATACCTTGTTGGCTGTGTGATAATGTCGTGCATTCTAAATGTGCGGGTTATACTGGTCTTGTGGGGGATGCTGTTGCCAAACGAAATGGTTTGCACTATAGTTGCGACTCGTGTAGGGAGATTGATGGTGAAATGCGGGCGTTTATGCGTCAGACCAGGAGTGGCTTTAGGGGTCTGATTGTTGGTTTTCGTAAACTTAACGATCAGCTCACAGCCCTGGACACCCAATTTAATAGCCTTAAACTGTTAGATGAGTCTCCGGGGCCTAAAAAGCCCACTCCTTGTGATCTGCCGTTGCCTAATACCCTTCAGCCTCCGACTGCTATGCAGCAGCCTACTACACCGATTACACAGCAGCTCATCTCGTTTGTTACTCCGGTAGCTGTGAGGTCTGCTGTGGACACTGATTCTGTCCCGAAAAGTGTGACATCTGCACGAGAAAAACCAGTCGAATTATCCGTGTCGTCCGCTGTCGTGGGTGTTCCGAAAGGGCGACAGCAACAATTAAATTTACAACAGCCGCTAGAAGGCTCGTCGTCCGGACAACCGGCTGTTTTAGGTACCATAGTTAATAGTGTTCCCACTGTCCTACCTGTGGCACCTAAGCCTCTAGTCGGTGTTCCACCGAAGAGACTTATTTTTGTTTCTAGGCTTGCCCCTCGCTTTTCATCAGATGATGTAAAAGCCTTTATACAGGCAAAAATTCAAGCCCCAGGTATACTGGTGGAGAAATTTAAGTTCGCTTATGAAAGGGATATTGCGTCCTTTAAAATAAGTGTTCCGCCAGAAATATTTACTGATATTTGTTGTAAAGAGTTTTGGCCGGAGCACTTAATAGTAAAAGAATATAAGGCCAAAAAGAAAAATCGGACTCCGATTTTATTACCACCTATTTCTAATGGCGCATCAACTTTAGTTGCTGCGTCAAAAAACTAATTCCATCTTTCGAGCTTGCCTACCAGAATGTTAGAGGTCTTAAATCTAAACTCGCTAAACTGTATTTAGACTCTTTTGCTTTCAATTTTCAAATTATCGCTTTTACTGAGACCTGGCTGAAGCCGGACATCTCAGACTCTTCAATTTTTACCTCCAAATACACCACTTAGAGATGCGATCCAGCCTCCCGTATCGGAGGAGGAGTACTTATAGCTGTCGAGTCTGCTCTTTCGTCGGAACGCATTGATCTTCCCATCTCAGAGATTGAGTTGGTGGCTGTAAGAGTTGTATTTGGTACTTTTTCTATCTTTATTACATGTTCATATTTACCTCCTCTATCTAATTTGTCCACCTATCTAACCCATCTTAATGCTATTAAATCTATCTCCTCCCTACTTTCTGATAGAGACCTTTTAGTAGTTCTTGGGGACTTTAATCTTCCTGTTGTTGAGTGGTCATCGCCATCAGACTCAAACTTTCTGTTGCCGTCATCGTCAAACGAATTTATTGATGGTCTACATGAAATGTCCTTACGGCAGGTTAATCGTGTGCGCAATTCAAGAAACAGATCTCTTGATCTAATTTTCGTGTTGGATTCGTTCAACAGTGTTGTGCACAGGATCAATCCGCTTACACTTCCTGAAGACCTTTTTCATCCAACTCTGGAAATGGTCATTGATTTACCAGCCCGAGTCCCTATCAAGGAATCGGAATTAGCTGAACGTATGCGTTGTTTCAGAAAGGCTGATTTTCATAAGCTAAGTGATCTTATTCTGCAAGTCGACTGGTCTCAACTGTACAATTGTGCAGACATTGATGTTGCCTTGAAACTTTTTTATGACACCTTGTACTCGATTTTTGATGTCTGCGTTCCTCTTGATTACCCAGCGAGGCCTGATAGGCCTGATAGGCCAATGGAACTTATGAGGTTAAAAAACGTGAAGTCGAGGTGTTATAAAAAGTTTAAGATATCGGGAAATCACTCTGATTTCTCCCGATATGCAGTTGCCCGATCAAATTTTTCCACCCAAAATTCCATCTGCTATAAGAATTACCTTCGGCGTTGTCGCCTTCAATTTTCACATAATCCTAAGCAATTTTTTAACTTTGTCAATTCTAAACGAAAGACATCTACTTTGCCTTCTTCGGTTAAGTTTGCAGATGAGAGCGCGAACACTGATCCAGGCATAGCCGATCTGTTCGCAAACTTTTTTCAAACTACCTACTCCTCCATTAGGTATAATAAAAATCAGCCTTATCCTTATCAGTTACAGAGGTCAAACTGCATCTTTAATCCCATTATTACCGAAAGTTCGCTTCTTAGCGACCTTAATACTATCAAGCCGGTTTACTCACCGGGCCCTGATGGTGTTCCTGCTTGCGTGCTTAGATACTGCGCTGCAGCATTATGTAAACCTGTTTTAAAACTTTTTGAATTGTCCGTAAACACTTCATCTTTTCCGACCATCTGGAAGGAATCATACATTAACCCTCTCCATAAGAAAGGGAGTAAGTCCGATGTTGAAAACTATAGAGGTATTTCCAAATTATCCGCTATACCTAAAGCTTTTGAGAGAATTATAACATCTCAACTGCAGCATTTATGTAGTTCTATTATTTCACCTTCCCAGCATGGGTTCGTGAAGCGCAGATCTACAACCTCTAACCTTCTTGAGTTTACTTCGTTTGTAATTGATGGGTTTAAGGAAAGAAAGCAGACTGACGTCATCTATACTGATTTCAGTAAGGCTTTCGACTCTGTCAACCATTCCTTGCTGCTTCATAAAATAAGCCTTCTCGGCTTCCCAGTCAATCTTTTGAACTGGATATCAGAGTATTTGCGTGACAGAACCCAAAAGGTTCTTTTCAGAAATTCATTCTCTAAACGTATTCTGGTGACTTCCGGTGTTCCTCAAGGTAGTCATCTTGGCCCGCTTCTCTTTACTCTTTTCATCAATGACCTTCCCTCGGTACTGTCTCACTCTCGAGTATTAATGTATGCTGATGATGTAAAATTATGCCTTGCATATAAGGACATGGCATCATGTTATCTCTTACAAGCGGACATTGATGCGTTTCAGGCTTGGTGTCTAGCCAACGTGTTAAACTTAAACTGCTCTAAATGTAAGGTAATGACCTTCTATAGAAGCCCTCCTCAATTGGTTTCTTACATCCTTGATAGCATACCGCTTGAGCGTGTTAATAGTACTTCTAATGAAGTTAATGATCTAGGTGTCATCCTTGATCATAAACTTAAATTCGACTCTCATGTTAATACCGTGGTCAATAAGGCCAGAATAGTTATGGGTTTCATCAAGCGATGGTCAAAGGAGTTTGACGATCCGTACACGACAAAAACACTTTATATATCTTTGGTACGACCTATTCTTGAGTATGCCTCATGTATCTGGTCACCACAATATGCTACCCATCAGGACAGAATTGAATCAGTTCAGAAACAATTCTTGTTGTTTGCCCTTAGTGGTTTAAATTGGGATCCTCGTGTGCGGTTACCGTCATACTCCAGTAGACTTCTGATGATTAACCTTCCTTCTTTAATTAATCGTAGAACCATGCTGGGTGTAATATTTATTCATAAATTAATTACTGGTGAAATCGACTCTTCTGTGTTGATTAGCCAATTAAATTTCTCTATCCCTACTAGACTAACACGTAATTTTGTACCTTTATCGCTTCAATTTTGCTCAACTAATTATGCCTTGCATGAACCGTTCAGGGTTCTCTGTGATGACTATAACAAGCATTACAGAGTATTCTGCTCGGAAGCTTCTCTTCCTCGTATAAAGTCTTCTATTCTAAACTATTTAGCAAGTAGATAGTCCTATTTTTATTTGTAATTGTATTTGTACACATACTCGTTGTTTGTATCGACTTTTTTTTTTAATATTTTTTTTTCTTCATATTTACTTTGCATTTCGTGTCGTACGTTATACGACTGCGCCCCTCGGTCGGTAGGGTGGGAGGTGGGATGCAGTACGTTGCATCGGGATTCGCGTTAAAAAAAAAAAAAAAAAAACCAAAATGGAATACGCTCCTTAAAAACATTTTTCATTACAGATGAGCCAATTGCTCCGAAGATTGTTACTCGCAGGATGAAGAAAATTCTCCGTTTACCACGCCGCATTCTGCAAAGAGGCGAAGGCTTCAGGGGTCAGAAATGACCCCATTTGAAACGGCCGTGGTGGCAGCTATGAAGGAGCGGACGGAGGAAATTAAAAAAATAGCCAATGCACGATTGGCAATTCTGAAGCGAATGGAGAAGTCAATTTCAAATAATAAATAATAAAATATATTAAATCAATGAAAAAAAAAATATAAGTAATAAGATAGAAAGTAATGGCAAAGAATGCAATTAAAGATTTGTTTTGTTATAAAAATTGTTTTTATTTATTGGGTTGTTGCTATAAAGGTAGTTATAGCCTGCCTAATACTTTCCGCAATGCCATTAAAATCATTGGAGGCATTGTTGTGCTCAGGCTGCGCACGAATATTTTCCGGTTCCACCCATTTTTGAATTTTTGTTCAAAAATTCGTTCACAATGATCGCTTTGTACGCTGGTGCATTATCATGGTGCAAAATCCAACTGTTGTTCCGCCACAAATCTGATCTTTTGCGACGAACATTCTCTCTCAAACGCCTCATAACGCCAAGATAATATTCTTTATTGACGGTTTGGCCCTCCGGTAAGAATTCCGAATGAACAACACCCACGAATATCGAAGAAAACGGTCAGTATCACCTTGATTTTCGATTTGCTTTGGCGCGGTTTTTTCGGTTTCGGCTCATTTTTGGCTCGCCATTCCGATGATTGTTGACTTGTTTGAATGTCGTACTCGAAAACCCATGTCTCGTCACCAGTTATGATGCGTTCGATGAACGAAAATTTTGGGTGTAATTTTCATATTGCCACAGGATTGAGTAGTTTTAGGTAGTTATTATTATTAATAGAATTTGTATTATATTTATTAATTTAGGTATTAAGTGTTGTCGAATTTCTAGAATTTTTAGATATACATATATAATTTAAAATTTTTATATTGAAATTATATTAGGACGGCAATTCGGGTTGACTGGGCTTAGAGTTTGGACGGCACTTTTATTTGGCTGGGCAGATATATAATTATCTCTATCTTTTATATTCGATAGAATTGAGGCTCTTATGGCACGTATACTGGCAGTGCAGTTTGTTAGTTGGTATGGCTTAATACAGGTAAGTATTTTAGCTCAATAATGGCGAGCAGATATACAGCCTTCGTCAGGAGAGATTAAAAAGATTGGCGTGGTCTCTATTTCGAGCGCTTAAAACGATAGACATGCACATCTGATTTTTAGATATAATTTGAATTTCATATTGAAATTGTATTAGGACGGCACTTCGGGTTGACTGGGCAGATAAATATGGCTTAGAGTTTGGACGGCACCTTTATTTGGCTGGGAAGATATATATTTATCTCTATCTTTTATATTCGATAGAATTGAGGCTCTTATGGCAAGTATACTGGCAGTGCAGTTTGTTAGTTGGTATGTCTTAATACAGGTAAGTATATTGGCTCAAAAATGGCGAGCAGCGTGTTTTCAACAGGTACGTTTGTGATTGTACATTATTGATTTTTGATTTGATATTAATAGTTATTTACCATTTTAATGTATTATTAATTTATAGAATCAGTTTTGAATTTTTCCCGTTAAATAGAGATGGACATACATATATTCCACAGTGCAAGAGCTTGCTAGTACATATGTATGTATTATTATAGATCAAAAGCAGGGAACATTTAATATATAATAGCCTCTGCCCACTGAACACATTTCTGAAAATGTCACATTTTTGCAAAATGTGTAAAATGCGGCCTGTACGTTTCCCCATAAGAAAACACTTTTCACACATTTTTCAAAAATGTCACATTTTTTAAAAATGTGTAAATTCGCCCCGAACATTTCGTGTATTTTGCGATGATTAATCGAGATTTCTAGCGATGTTGTGAAAAATGTGAAAGTATCATAACCATAAACAGCTGATATATTAACAAAGGTAAGCGGTAAATTTAAATTATAATTTTAAAATTGTATTAAGCTCACAGCTTTTAGCATTTAATGATGGCCAAATCTCGTAAGGATTATAAAAAATGGAGCCCCTACTTCGAGGCCGTTCTTTTTGACCTATGGGAGGAGAATTTTGTCGCGCTGAGGTCTGCACAAAAAAACGTGCATATTTTTCAATGCATGGGTGCCAAACTTACCGAAGCTGGCTTCGAAAGTTTATGTTGGCAAGACGTGCGAACTAAAATAGATAATACAACGCGGAATTACAAGTAAGGATGCTTTGATTTATTTATGTTATATATTATATAAGCTTCTTTTATTTTATTAAATTTAACTTATTTTGCAGGAGCGAATTGAAAACTGTAGGCGCATCTGGAGGGGCTCCATCAGGATGGACCAATTTTGAGCGGGTGCACAAAATAATTGGCTCAGTGAAGTCCATAAACTTCTCACTGGTAGTGCAACAGAGTACAGGTAATTTATATTTTCATTTCAAATTTTAAACCAAAATGGAATACGCTCCTTAAAAACATTTTTCATTACAGATGAGCCAATTGCTCCGAAGGATGGGGAGAGCTCCCAAAATTGTTACTCGCAGGATGAAGAAAATTCTCCGTTTACCACGCCGCATTCTGCAAAGAGGCGAAGGCTTCAGGGGTCAGAAATGACCCCATTTGAAACGGCCGTGGTGGCAGCTATGAAGGAGCGGACGATTGGCACGATTGGCAATTCTGAAGCGAATGGAGAAGTCAATTTCAAAATAATAAATAGTAAAATATATTAAATCAATGAAAAAAAAAATATAAGTAATAAGATAGAAAGTAATGGCAAAGAATGCAATTAAAGATTTGTTTTGTTATAAAAATTGTTTTTATTTATTGGGTTGTTGCTATAAAGGTAGTTATAGCCTGCCTAATACTTTCCGCAATGCCATTAAAATCATTGGAGGCATTGTTGTGCTCAGGCTGCGCACGAATATTTTCCACCCATTCGTCCAAAATGTCACTATTTTCGCAATTTAAAAAATTGTGCAAAATACAACAGGCCATAACTATATTGGTAGTTTTGTCGCAGCGATTATCCAATCCTTTACCAACCCTGCGAAAACGTGCCTTTAACTGGCCAAAGGCATTTTCAACGACTCGTCTTGCCCTTGATAGAGCATAGTTGAATGCCTTTTGCTGCTCTGGCGCAGAAACACAAAATGGATAGGGCTTCATAAGGTTTGTGCTGAAACGGAATGCCGAATCGCCAACTAATACCACTGGACGTACAAGTTTTCCAGCCAATTTTTTTGCTTTCGCCTGAAAAATAGCTGTAGATTCAACCAAAGTCTTCAATGAACTACTTTCATAGACTTGCGAATCATGGCAGCGACCTGGACAACCGACATTCATATAAAGAAATCTGTAACTAAATATAAATGTGTGAAAATTGGTATCGAACATACACCATTGAAGCAGTTTTATCTTTAATTACCGATAATCCACTAGTGCCAAAAGGATAATCGAGTACCATCCTTTGTAGTTGTAGTAGTCAATGGCCTCGGCGGCAGTTGGATTTCTATGTGACTTCCATCTATAGAGATTGTTATTATAATCTGCTTAACGAAAAATTTGAAAACGTCATACCAATCGCACCAAAGCACTGGGGGAAACCAATCTCCTCAAATTCTCGAACACTTTCCTCAACTTTGTCTTCCGTTAAAAATTGACGCGGCAGGTATTCGGCTGCAAGAACCCGTTGCACTTCTTTGCAAAATTCGTGCAATATTTTTCCGACCATCGATGTTGATATCCCAAACAATCTGCCCACTGTACGGTACTCTGCTGATGAGCCCAGTGTGTAGAGTCCAATGGCAATGCGCTTTTCAAGTGGGATAGCTTTCCGGAAGTTAGTATCATGCTTTGCCAAGTTATGAAGGCGAGTAACTAGTATCTCGAAATTCCTTTTTTCAACGCGGAAGCTCTCTTTAAAAAAAGCAGTTGAGTTTTCAGGTATATCGCCTTCCCAAAATCTACCGTGCCGTGGCTGTAATATATTTTTCTATTAATAAAGGAATACATAATACTAGCGGGTATAACCCGGCCTTGCCCGTGGCAC
The DNA here is from genome assembly GCA_035045355.1 of Drosophila lacicola. Taxonomy (NCBI): domain Eukaryota; kingdom Metazoa; phylum Arthropoda; class Insecta; order Diptera; family Drosophilidae; genus Drosophila; species Drosophila lacicola. The sequence goes on from JAWNPB010000193.1 coordinate 119,963, forward strand.
GTATGTTATAAAATCAATGTTCTCAAGCAAATTTGAAATGATTTTGAACATACAAACGTTTTCCACCAATTTACCACTTTTGCGAGTGGAATTTCTCAAAGCGCTGAGACACGTATTCATTACATTCTTATGTAGAGCTTTGAAAATGAGTTTGAAGCAAATCGTACACAATTTAAAACTTCGCAAAAAAATCTTTGAGTCGCATTCCACCCGAAAAAGTTTGGATTCTGCGAAAAGTGTGAAACACGTCTCAAATGATTTTTCTTATAGATCTTTGGAAACGAATTTGAGCGCGAAACGTCACCCACCAAATTTTTGACCTCCATTTCCACCAAGGAGGAACGGATTTTTCGAAAAGTGTGAAACACCCCTTAAATGAATTTGAACAAAGATCTTTAAAAATAAGTTTGGGCCGATCGGATGGTAAACAAAAAACTTTCATACAACCGTTTTTCGCCAGTTTACCACTGTTGCGGGTGGAATTTCCCAAATCGCTGAAATACGTACATATATATTAAGTTCTTATGTAGAGCTTTGAAAATAAGTTTGAAGCAAATCGGACACAATTTAAAACTTCACCCAAAGAATCTTTAAATCGCATTCCCACAGAAGAAGTTTGGATTCTGCGAAAAGTGTGAAACACGTCTCAAATGATTTTTCTTATAGATCATTGGAAACGAATTTGAGCGCGAAACGTCACCCACCAAATCTTTGACCTCCATTTCCACCAAGGAGGAACGGATTTTTCGAAAAGTGTGAAACACCCCTTAAATGAATTTGAACAAAGATCTTTAAAAATAAGTTTGGGCCGATCGGATGGTAAACAAAAAACTTTCATACAACCGTTTTTCGCCAGTTTACCACTGTTGCGGGTGGAATTTCCCAAATCGCTGAAATACGTACATATATATTAAGTTCTTATGTAGAGCTTTGAAAATAAGTTTGAAGCAAATCGGACACAATTTAAAACTTCACCCAAAGAATCTTTAAATCGCATTCCCACAGAAGAAGTTTGGATTCTGCGAAAAGTGTGAAACACGTCTCAAATGATTTTTCTTATAGATCATTGGAAACGAATTTGAGCGCGAAACGTCACCCACCAAATCTTTGACCTCCATTTCCACCAAGGAGGAACGGATTTTTCGAAAAGTGTGAAACACCCCTCAAATGAATTTGAACAAAGATCGTTGAAAATAAGTTTGATGCCGATCGGATGGTAAACAAAAAAGTTACATGCAAACGTTTTTCGCGATTTTTCCACACTTGCGGGTGGAATTTCCCGAAACCCCGTCTTAACGTGCACCTACATCACATAAGGTAGCTACAGTGAAAATTTCAGCTTCCTAGCTCTTACGGTTTGGGCAGTGCGTTGATCACCAATCAGTCAGTCAGTCAGTCAGTCAGTCAGTCAGTCAGGACAAACAGTTTTATATATAGAGATTACAATTTTCATAATTACCAATTGGCAGACACTTCGCGACTTGCGCTTTGCAATAGTTAGTGTCTGCATTAAGACGTTTTCACATTCAGCTATAAAATCGTCAAACTCTTCTTCCAACTCTATAATTTTGGCCACTATAGTTTTCTTTTCGTCATTACACATTTTTAATTAATAATTGTTGTATTTATTACACAAATAGGCATCAAAATTCACCAATCAGCTGTTTATTTAAATAAGCGGTACTTTTGCCACTCACATGTTACCGAAAACCGGTGGTACACCAATATGTAAAACTTGAAAATGTGACATTTTTAAGCCCAGTGGAGAAAGACTATAAGATGATATTAAAGAATTATTAGAATTTGCCTTTAGGGACTAGATTATTTAGATTTGGTCAGAAGAGATAATAATATATTTAATTTAAATATGTACATATGTTTAGATTTAGTTTGAATTATTTTGCAATAGTGCAAATTTAATTACGAATTTTCCTATTGAGTAAAGACAGACATACACATATTCCCAAGTGCAAGCACATGCTAGTACATATGTTATAGGTCTAGATAGTAGCTTGTAGGAGGATATAAAAATGTTTTAGACTGCCAAAAGGCAAGCAGAGAACATTTAATATATCGGATGATATGAGGGAATTATTAGAATCAGATTTAAGGGACTTGATTATTTAGATTTGATCAGAAGAGATAACTGTATATTTAATTTTAATATGTACATATGTTTTACAATTAGTTTGAATTATTTTGCAGTAGTGCAAATTAAATTGAAAATTTTTCCTATTGAATAGAGATAGACATTAACATATTTACAAGTGCAAGCACCTGCTAGTACATATGTATGTATGTATAATATTTGGTCAATTTAGCAACTTGTAGGAGGACATTAAAATGTTTTAGCTTGTTAAAAAGGCAAGCAGAGAACATTTAATATATCGGATGATATGAGAGAATTATTATAATTTGATTTAAGGGACGAGATTATTTAGATTTGGTCAGAAGAGATAATAATATATTTAATTTAAATATGTACATATGTTTAGATTTAGCTTGAATTATTTTGCAATAGTGCAAGTTTAATGAGGAATTTTCCTATTGAATAGAGACAGACATACACATATTCCCTAGTGCAAGCACCTGCTAGTACATATGTATGTATGATTATAGGTCAATTAAGTAATTTGTAGGAGAATATAGAAATGTTTTAGCTTGTCAAAAAGGCAAGCAGAGAACATTTAATATATCAGATGATATGAGAGAATTATTAGAATATAATTTTGGGACGAGATTATTTAGATTTGGTCAGAAGAGATAATAATATATTTAATTTAAAAATGTACATATGTTTAGATTTAGTGTGAATTATTTTGCAATAGTGCAAATTTAATTAGGAATTTTTCCTCCACTTGAAGCGAACAGACGTGTTTTTTTGTGCTCTCCGTTTTGTGTTTGATTTAATAAAACACCGGCGCTTTAATTATTTATATTTTATATATTTCTACTATTCTGTTCGCCTTCTCGGTTTATTTTTTATTTATCGCGAGTGCATGCTTGTGGTCTGTGCATTTTTGTTATTTAAATATTGTTTCTTTTAAATTTGTGTTATTGTGAATTTTTGTTTGTGCGCTTGCGCTATTAGCTCTGTGGGTAAGCTTCTTGTTGTTGTTTGTTGTTTATGTTTAACTGCACATCGCCTCTCTGGTGTGCAAGATTTCGTGGGCAAGCAAGCAATCTATAAATAGACTACTCTCGCACTCTCGCGCTCTCTCACCTTTTTTTTCAAATTGCGCTTTGATCTTTTTCTACTTTCTGCCGCTTGTTGGTGCTCCATATGCTATTAATCTAATCTAAATAACTCTCTTTTTACATTTGGCTGCGTTATTACAGTAGAGACCCATAATAATGTTTTATAAAAACTTGCCAAATGCCAATTACGGCAAGTCAATCCAGCATACCTTGTTGGCTGTGTGATAATGTCGTGCATTCTAAATGTGCGGGTTATACTGGTCTTGTGGGGGATGCTGTTGCCAAACGAAATGGTTTGCACTATAGTTGCGACTCGTGTAGGGAGATTGATGGTGAAATGCCCTGGACACCCAATTTAATAGCCTTAAACTGTTAGATGAGTCTCCGGGGCCTAAAAAGCCCACTCCTTGTGATCTGCCGTTGCCTAATACCCTTCAGCCTCCGACTGCTATGCAGCAGCCTACTACACCGATTACACAGCAGCTCATCTCGTTTGTTACTCCGGTAGCTGTGAGGTCTGCTGTGGACACTGATTCTGTCCCGAAAAGTGTGACATCTGCACGAGAAAAACCAGTCGAATTATCCGTGTCGTCCGCTGTCGTGGGTGTTCCGAAAGGGCGACAGCAACAATTAAATTTACAACAGCCGCTAGAAGGCTCGTCGTCCGGACAACCGGCTGTTTTAGGTACCATAGTTAATAGTGTTCCCACTGTCCTACCTGTGGCACCTAAGCCTCTAGTCGGTGTTCCACCGAAGAGACTTATTTTTGTTTCTAGGCTTGCCCCTCGCTTTTCATCAGATGATGTAAAAGCCTTTATACAGGCAAAAATTCAAGCCCCAGGTATACTGGTGGAGAAATTTAAGTTCGCTTATGAAAGGGATATTGCGTCCTTTAAAATAAGTGTTCCGCCAGAAATATTTACTGATATTTGTTGTAAAGAGTTTTGGCCGGAGCACTTAATAGTAAAAGAATATAAGGCCAAAAAGAAAAATCGGACTCCGATTTTATTACCACCTATTTCTAATGGCGCATCAACTTTAGTTGCTGCGTCAAAAAACTAATTCCATCTTTCGAGCTTGCCTACCAGAATGTTAGAGGTCTTAAATCTAAACTCGCTAAACTGTATTTAGACTCTTTTGCTTTCAATTTTCAAATTATCGCTTTTACTGAGACCTGGCTGAAGCCGGACATCTCAGACTCTTCAATTTTTACCTCCAAATACACCACTTAGAGATGCGATCCAGCCTCCCGTATCGGAGGAGGAGTACTTATAGCTGTCGAGTCTGCTCTTTCGTCGGAACGCATTGATCTTCCCATCTCAGAGATTGAGTTGGTGGCTGTACGAGTTGTATTTGGTACTTTTTCTATCTTTATTACATGTTCATATTTACCTCCTCTATCTAATTTGTCTACCTATCAAACCCATCTTAATGCTATTAAATCTATCTCCTCCCTACTTTCTGATAGAGACCTTTTAGTAGTTCTTGGGGACTTTAATCTTCCTGTTGTTGAGTGGTCATCGCCATCAGACTCAAACTTTCTGTTGCCGTCATCGTCAAACGAATTTATTGATGGTCTACATGAAATGTCCTTACGGCAGGTTAATCGTGTGCGCAATTCAAGAAACAGATCTCTTGATCTAATTTTCGTGTTGGATTCGTTCAACAGTGTTGTGCACAGGATCAATCCGCTTACACTTCCTGAAGACCTTTTTCATCCAACTCTGAAAATGGTCATTGATTTACCAGCCCGAGTCCCTATCAAGGAATCGGAATTAGCTGAACGTATGCGTTGTTTCAGAAAGGCTGATTTTCATAAGCTAAGTGATCTTATTCTGCAAGTCGACTGGTCTCAACTGTACAATTGTGCAGACATTGATGTTGCCTTGAAACTTTTTTATGACACCTTGTACTCGATTTTTGATGTCTGCGTTCCTCTTGATTACCCAGCGAGGCCTGATAGGCCTGATAGGCCAATGGAACTGATGAGGTTAAAAAACGTGAAGTCGAGGTGTTATAAAAAGTTTAAGATATCGGGAAATCACTCTGATTTCTCCCGCTATGCAGTTGCCCGATCAAATTTTTCCACCCAAAATTCCATCTGCTATAAGAATTACCTTCGGCGTTGTCGCCTTCAATTTTCACATAATCCTAAGCATTTTTTTAACTTTGTCAATTCTAAACGAAAGACATCTACTTTGCCTTCTTCGGTTAAGTTTGCAGATGAGAGCGCGAACACTGATCCAGGCATAGCCGATCTGTTCGCAAACTTTTTTCAAACTACCTACTCCTCCATTAGGTATAATAAAAATCAGCCTTATCTTTATCAGTTACAGAGGTCAAACTGCATCTTTAATCCCATTATTACCGAAAGTTCGCTTCTTAGCGACCTTAATACTATCAAGCCGGTTTACTCACCGGGCCCTGATGGTGTTCCTGCTTGCGTGCTTAGATACTGCGCTGCAGCATTATGTAAACCTGTTTTAAAACTTTTTGAATTGTCCGTAAACACTTCATCTTTTCCGACCATCTGGAAGGAATCATACATTAACCCTCTCCATAAGAAAGGGAGTAAGTCCGATGTTGAAAACTATAGACGTATTTCCAAATTATCCGCTATACCTAAAGCTTTTGAGAGAATTATAACATCTCAACTGCAGCATTTATGTAGTTCTATTATTTCACCTTCCCAGCATGGGTTCGTGAAGCGCAGATCTACAACCTCTAACCTTCTTGAGTTTACTTCGTTTGTAATTGATGGGTTTAAGGAAAGAAAGCAGACTGACGTCATCTATACTGATTTCAGTAAGGCTTTCGACTCTGTCAACCATTCCTTGCTGCTTCATAAAATAAGCCTTCTCGGCTTCCCAGTCAATCTTTTGAACTGGATATCAGAGTATTTGCGTGACAGAACCCAAAAGGTTCTTTTCAGAAATTCATTCTCTAAACGTATTCTGGTGACTTCCGGTGTTCCTCAAGGTAGTCATCTTGGCCCGCTTCTCTTTACTCTTTTCATCAATGACCTTCCCTCGGTACTGTCTCACTCTCGAGTATTAATGTATGCTGATGATGTAAAATTATGCCTTGCATATAAGGACATGGCATCATGTTATCTCTTACAAGCGGACATTGATGCGTTTCAGGCTTGGTGTCTAGCCAACGTGTTAAACTTAAACTGCTCTAAATGTAAGGTAATGACCTTCTATAGAAGCCCTCCTCAATTGGTTTCTTACATCCTTGATAGCATACCGCTTGAGCGTGTTAATAGTACTTCTAATGAAGTTAATGATCTAGGTGTCATCCTTGATCATAAACTTAAATTCGACTCTCATGTTAATACCGTGGTCAATAAGGCCAGAATAGTTATGGGTTTCATCAAGCGATGGTCAAAGGAGTTTGACGATCCGTACACGACAAAAACACTTTATATATCTTTGGTACGACCTATTCTTGAGTATGCCTCATGTATCTGGTCACCACAATATGCTACCCATCAGGACAGAATTGAATCAGTTCAGAAACAATTCTTGTTGTTTGCCCTTAGTGGTTTAAATTGGGATCCTCGTGTGCGGTTACCGTCATACTCCAGTAGACTTCTGATGATTAACCTTCCTTCTTTAATTAATCGTAGAACCATGCTGGGGTTAATATTTATTCATAAATTAATTACTGGTGAAATCGACTCTTCTGTGTTGATTAGCCAATTAAATTTCTCTATCCCTACTAGACTAACACGTAATTTTGTACCTTTATCGCTTCAATTTTGCTCAACTAATTATGCCTTGCATGAACCGTTCAGGGTTCTCTGTGATGACTATAACAAGCAACAAACATAAAGTCTTCTATTCTAAACTATTTAGCAAGTAGATAGTCCTATTTTTATTTGTAATTGTATTTGTACACATACTCGTTGTTTGTATCGACTTTTTTTTTTAATATTTTTTTTTTCTTCATATTTACTTTGCATTTCGTGTCGTACGTTATACGACTGCGCCCCTCGGTCGGTAGGGTGGGAGGTGGGATGCAGTACGTTGCATCGGGATTCGCGTTAAAAAAAAAAAAAAAAAAAACCAAAATGGAATACGCTCCTTAAAAACATTTTTCATTACAGATGAGCCAATTGCTCCGAAGGATGGGGAGAGCTCCCAAAATTGTTACTCGCAGGATGAAGAAAATTCTCCGTTTACCACGCCGCATTCTGCAAAGAGGCGAAGGCTTCAGGGGTCAGAAATGACCCCATTTGAAACGGCCGTGGTGGCAGCTATGAAGGAGCGGACGGAGGAAATTAAAAAAATAGCCAATGCACGATTGGCAATTCTGAAGCGAATGGAGAAGTCAATTTCAAATAATAAATAATAAAATATATTAAATCAATGAAAAAAAAAATATAAGTAATAAGATAGAAAGTAATGGCAAAGAATGCAATTAAAGATTTGTTTTGTTATAAAAATTGTTTTTATTTATTGGGTTGTTGCTATAAAGGTAGTTATAGCCTGCCTAATACTTTCCGCAATGCCATTAAAATCATTGGAGGCATTGTTGTGCTCAGGCTGCGCACGAATATTTTCCGGTTCCACCCATTTTTGAATTTTTGTTCAAAAATTCGTTCACAATGATCGCTTTGTACGCTGGTGCATTATCATGGTGCAAAATCCAACTGTTGTTCCGCCACAAATCTGATCTTTTGCGACGAACATTCTCTCTCAAACGCCTCATAACGCCAAGATAATATTCTTTATTGACGGTTTGGCCCTCCGGTAAGAATTCCGAATGAACAACACCCACGAATATCGAAGAAAACGGTCAGTATCACCTTGATTTTCGATTTGCTTTGGCGCGGTTTTTTCGGTTTCGGCTCATTTTTGGCTCGCCATTCCGATGATTGTTGACTTGTTTGAATGTCGTACTCGAAAACCCATGTCTCGTCACCAGTTATGATGCGTTCGATGAACGAAAATTTTGGGTTTAATTTTCATATTGCCACAGGATTGAGTAGTTGTAGGTAGTTATTATTATTAATAGAATTTGTATTATATTTATTAATTTAGGTATTAAGTGTTGTCGAATTTCTAGAATTTTTAGATATACATATATAATTTGAAATTTTTATATTGAAATTATATTAGGACGGCAATTCGGGTTGACTGGGCTTAGAGTTTGGACGGCACTTTTATTTGGCTGGGCAGATATATAATTATCTCTATCTTTTATATTCGATAGAATTGAGGCTCTTATGGCACGTATACTGGCAGTGCAGTTTGTTAGTTGGTATGGCTTAATACAGGTAAGTATTTTAGCTCAATAATGGCGAGCAGATATACAGCCTTCGTCAGGAGAGATTAAAAAGATTGGCGTGGTCTCTATTTCGAGCGCTTAAAACGATAGACATGCACATCTGATTTTTAGATATAATTTGAATTTCATATTGAAATTGTATTAGGACGGCACTTCGGGTTGACTGGGCAGATAAATATGGCTTAGAGTTTGGACGGCACCTTTATTTGGCTGGGCAGATATATATTTATCTCTATCTTTTATATTCGATAGAATTGAGGCTCTTATGGCAAGTATACTGGCAGTGCAGTTTGTTAGTTGGTATGTCTTAATACAGGTAAGTATATTGGCTCAAAAATGGCGAGCAGCGTGTTTTCAACAGGTACGTTTGTGATTGTACATTATTAATTGATTTTTGATTTGATATTAATAGTTATTTACCATTTTAATGTATTATTAATTTATAGAATCAGTTTTGAATTTTTCCCGTTAAATAGAGATGGACATACATATATTCCACAGTGCAAGAGCTTGCTAGTACATATGTATGTATTATTATAGATCAAAAGCAGGGAACATTTAATATATAATAGCCTCTGCCCACTGAACACATTTCTGAAAATGTCACATTTTTGCAAAATGTGTAAAATGCGGCCTGTACGTTTCCCCATAAGAAAACACTTTTCACACATTTTTCAAAAATGTCACATTTTTTAAAAATGTGTAAGTTCGCCCCGAACATTTCGTGTATTTTGCGATGATTAATCGAGATTTCTAGCGATGTTGTGAAAAATGTGAAAGTATCATAACCATAAACAGCTGATATATTAACAAAGGTAAGCGGTAAATTTAAATTATAATTTTAAAATTGTATTAAGCTCACAGCTTTTAGCATTTAATGATGGCCAAATCTCGTAAGGATTATAAAAAATGGAGCCCCTACTTCGAGGCCGTTCTTTTTGACCTATGGGAGGAGAATTTTGTCGCGCTGAGGTCTGCACAAAAAAACGTGCATATTTTTCAATGCATGGGTGCCAAACTTACCGAAGCTGGCTTCGAAAGTTTATGTTGGCAAGACGTGCGAACTAAAATAGATAATACAACGCGGAATTACAAGTAAGGATGCTTTGATTTATTTATGTTATATATTATATAAGCTTCTTTTATTTTATTAAATTTAACTTATTTTGCAGGAGCGAATTGAAAACTGTAGGCGCATCTGGAGGGGCTCCATCAGGATGGACCAATTTTGAGCGGGTGCACAAAATAATTGGCTCAGTGAAGTCCATAAACTTCTCACTGGTAGTGCAACAGAGTACAGGTAATTTATATTTTCATTTCAAATTTTAAACCAAAATGGAATACGCTCCTTAAAAACATTTTTCATTACAGATGAGCCAATTGCTCCGAAGGATGGGGAGAGCTCCCAAAATTGTTACTCGCAGGATGAAGAAAATTCTCCGTTTACCACGCCGCATTCTGCAAAGAGGCGAAGGCTTCAGGGGTCAGAAATGACCCCATTTGAAACGGCCGTGGTGGCAGCTATGAAGGAGCGGACGATTGGCACGATTGGCAATTCTGAAGCGAATGGAGAAGTCAATTTCAAAATAATAAATAGTAAAATATATTAAATCAATGAAAAAAAAAATATAAGTAATAAGATAGAAAGTAATGGCAAAGAATGCAATTAAAGATTTGTTTTGTTATAAAAATTGTTTTTATTTATTGGGTTGTTGCTATAAAGGTAGTTATAGCCTGCCTAATACTTTCCGCAATGCCATTAAAATCATTGGAGGCATTGTTGTGCTCAGGCTGCGCACGAATATTTTCCACCCATTCGTCCAAAATGTCACTATTTTCGCAATTTAAAAAATTGTGCAAAATACAACAGGCCATAACTATATTGGTAGTTTTGTCGCAGCGATTATCCAATCCTTTACCAACCCTGCGAAAACGTGCCTTTAACTGGCCAAAGGCATTTTCAACGACTCGTCTTGCCCTTGATAGAGCATAGTTGAATGCCTTTTGCTGCTCTGGCGCAGAAACACAAAATGGATAGGGCTTCATAAGGTTTGTGCTGAAACGGAATGCCGAATCGCCAACTAATACCACTGGACGTACAAGTTTTCCAGCCAATTTTTTTGCTTTCGCCTGAAAAATAGCTGTAGATTCAACCAAAGTCTTCAATGAACTACTTTCATAGACTTGCGAATCATGGCAGCGACCTGGACAACCGACATTCATATAAAGAAATCTGTAACTAAATATAAATGTGTGAAAATTGGTATCGAACATACACCATTGAAGCAGTTTTATCTTTAATTACCGATAATCCACTAGTGCCAAAAGGATAATCGAGTACCATCCTTTGTAGTTGTAGTAGTCAATGGCCTCGGCGGCAGTTGGATTTCTATGTGACTTCCATCTATAGAGATTGTTATTATAATCTGCTTAACGAAAAATTTGAAAACGTCATACCAATCGCACCAAAGCACTGGGGGAAACCAATCTCCTCAAATTCTCGAACACTTTCCTCAACTTTGTCTTCCGTTAAAAATTGACGCGGCAGGTATTCGGCTGCAAGAACCCGTTGCACTTCTTTGCAAAATTCGTGCAATATTTTTCCGACCATCGATGTTGATATCCCAAACAATCTGCCCACTGTACGGTACTCTGCTGATGAGCCCAGTGTGTAGAGTCCAATGGCAATGCGCTTTTCAAGTGGGATAGCTTTCCGGAAGTTAGTATCATGCTTTGCCAAGTTATGAAGGCGAGTAACTAGTATCTCGAAATTCCCTTTTTCAACGCGGAAGCTCTCTTTAAAAAAAGCAGTTGAGTTTTCAGGTATATCGCCTTCCCAAAATCTACCGTGCCGTGGCTGTAATATATTTTTCTATTAATAAAGGAATACATAATACTAGCGGGTATAACCCGGCCTTGCCCGTGGCACGTATGTTATAAAATCAATGTTCTCAAGCAAATTTGAAATGATTTTGAACATACAAACGTTTTCCACCAATTTACCACTTTTGCGAGTGGAATTTCTCAAAGCGCTGAGACACGTATTCATTACATTCTTATGTAGAGCTTTGAAAATGAGTTTGAAGCAAATCGTACACAATTTAAAACTTCGCAAAAAAATCTTTGAGTCGCATTCCACCCGAAAAAGTTTGGATTCTGCGAAAAGTGTGAAACACGTCTCAAATTATTTTTCTTATAGATCTTTGGAAACGAATTTGAGCGCGAAACGTCACCCACCAAATTTTTGACCTCCATTTCCACCAAGGAGGAACGGATTTTTCGAAAAGTGTGAAACACCCCTTAAATGAATTTGAACAAAGATCTTTAAAAATAAGTTTGGGCCGATCGGATGGTAAACAAAAAACTTTCATACAACCGTTTTTCGCCAGTTTACCACTGTTGCGGGTGGAATTTCCCAAATCGCTGAAATACGTACATATATATTAAGTTCTTATGTAGAGCTTTGAAAATAAGTTTGAAGCAAATCGGACACAACTTAAAACTTCACCCAAAGAATCTTTAAATCGCATTCCCCCCGAAGAAGTTTGGATTCTGCGAAAAGTGTGAAACACGTCTCAAATGATTTTTCTTATAGATCATTGGAAACGAATTTGAGCGCGAAACGTCACCCACCAAATATTTGACCTCCATTTCCACCAAGGAGGAACGGATTTTTCGAAAAGTGTGAAACACCCCTCAAATGAATTTGAACAAAGATCGTTGAAAATAAGTTTGATGCCGATCGGATGGTAAACAAAAAAGTTACATGCAAACGTTTTTCGCGATTTTTCCACACTTGCGGGTGGAATTTCCCGAAACCCCGTCTTAACGTGCACCTACATCACATAAGGTAGCTACAGTGAAAATTTCAGCTTCCTAGCTCTTACGGTTTGGGCAGTGCGTTGATCACCAATCAGTCAGTCAGTCAGTCAGTCAGTCAGTCAGTCAGGACAAACAGTTTTATATATAGAGATTACAATTTTCATAATTACCAATTGGCAGACACTTCGCGACTTGCGCTTTGCAATAGTTAGTGTCTGCATTAAGACGTTTTCACATTCAGCTATAAAATCGTCAAACTCTTCTTCCAACTCTATAATTTTGGCCACTATAGTTTTCTTTTCGTCATTACACATTTTTAATTAATAATTGTTGTATTTATTACACAAATAGGCATCAAAATTCACCAATCAGCTGTTTATTTAAATAAGCGGTACTTTTGCCACTCACATGTTACCGAAAACCGGTGGTACACCAATATGTAAAACTTGAAAATGTGACATTTTTAAGCCCAGTGGAGAAAGACTATAAGATGATATTAAAGAATTATTAGAATTTGCCTTTAGGGACTAGATTATTTAGATTTGGTCAGAAGAGATAATAATATATTTAATTTAAATATGTACATATGTTTAGATTTAGTTTGAATTATTTTGCAATAGTGCAAATTTAATTACGAATTTTCCTATTGAGTAAAGACAGACATACACATATTCCCAAGTGCAAGCACATGCTAGTACATATGTTATAGGTCTAGATAGTAGCTTGTAGGAGGATATAAAAATGTTTTAGACTGCCAAAAGGCAAGCAGAGAACATTTAATATATCGGATGATATGAGGGAATTATTAGAATCAGATTTAAGGGACTTGATTATTTAGATTTGATCAGAAGAGATAACTGTATATTTAATTTTAATATGTACATATGTTTTACAATTAGTTTGAATTATTTTGCAGTAGTGCAAATTAAATTGAAAATTTTTCCTATTGAATAGAGATAGACATTAACATATTTACAAGTGCAAGCACCTGCTAGTACATATGTATGTATAATATTTGGTCAATTTAGCAACTTGTAGGAGGACATTAAAATGTTTTAGCTTGTTAAAAAGGCAAGCAGAGAACATTTAATATATCGGATGATATGAGAGAATTATTATAATTTGATTTAAGGGACGAGATTATTTAGATTTGGTCAGAAGAGATAATAATATATTTAATTTAAATATGTACATATGTTTAGATTTAGCTTGAATTATTTTGCAATAGTGCAAGTTTAATGAGGAATTTTCCTATTGAATAGAGACAGACATACACATATTCCCTAGTGCAAGCACCTGCTAGTACATATGTATGTATGATTATAGGTCAATTAAGTAATTTGTAGGAGAATATAGAAATGTTTTAGCTTGTCAAAAAGGCAAGCAGAGAACATTTAATATATCAGATGATATGAGAGAATTATTAGAATTTAATTTTGGGACGAGATTATTTAGATTTGGTCAGAAGAGATAATAATATATTTAATTTAAAAATGTACATATGTTTAGATTTAGTGTGAATTATTTTGCAATAGTGCAAATTTAATTAGGAATTTTTCCTCCACTTGAAGCGAACAGACGTGTTTTTTTGTGCTCTCCGTTTTGTGTTTGATTTAATAAAACACCGGCGCTTTAATTATTTATATTTTATATATTTCTACTATTCTGTTCGCCTTCTCGGTTTATTTTTTATTTATCGCGAGTGCATGCTTGTGGTCTGTGCATTTTTGTTATTTAAATATTGTTTCTTTTAAATTTGTGTTATTGTGAATTTTTGTTTGTGCGCTTGCGCTATTAGCTCTGTGGGTAAGCTTCTTGTTGTTGTTTGTTGTTTATGTTTAACTGCACATCGCCTCTCTGGTGTGCAAGATTTCGTGGGCAAGCAAGCAATCTACAAATAGACTACTCTCGCACTCTCGCGCTCTCTCACCTTTTTTTTCAAATTGCGCTTTGATCTTTTTCTACTTTCTGCCGCTTGTTGGTGCTCCATATGCTATTAATCTAATCTAAATAACTCTCTTTTTACATTTGGCTGCGTTATTACAGTAGAGACCCATAATAATGTTTTATAAAAACTTGCCAAATGCCAATTACGGCAAGTCAATCCAGCATACCTTGTTGGCTGTGTGATAATGTCGTGCATTCTAAATGTGCGGGTTATACTGGTCTTGTGGGGGATGCTGTTGCCAAACGAAATGGTTTGCACTATAGTTGCGACTCGTGTAAGGAGATTGATGGTGAAATGCCCTGGACACCCAATTTAATAGCCTTAAACTGTTAGATGAGTCTCCGGGGCCTAAAAAGCCCACTCCTTGTGATCTGCCGTTGCCTAATACCCTTCAGCCTCCGACTGCTATGCAGCAGCCTACTACACCGATTACACAGCAGCTCATCTCGTTTGTTACTCCGGTAGCTGTGGGGTCTGCTGTGGACACTGATTCTGTCCCGAAAAGTGTGACATCGGCACGAGAAAAACCAGTCGAATTATCCGTGTCGTCCGCTGTCGTGGGTGTTCCGAAAGGGCGACAGCAACAATTAAATTTACAACAGCCGCTAGAAGGCTCGTCGTCCGGACAACCGGCTGTTTTAGGTACCATAGTTAATAGTGTTCCCACTGTCCTACCTGTGGCACCTAAGCCTCTAGTCGGTGTTCCACCGAAGAGACTTATTTTTGTTTCTAGGCTTGCCCCTCGCTTTTCATCAGATGATGTAAAAGCCTTTATACGGGCAAAAATTCAAGCCCCAGGTATACTGGTGGAGAAATTTAAGTTCGCTTATGAAAGGGATATTGCGTCCTTTAAAATAAGTGTTTCGCCAGAAATATTTACTGATATTTGTTGTAAAGAGTTTTCGCCTGAGCACTAAATAGTAAATGAATATAAGGACAAAAAGAAAAATCGGACTCCGATTTTATTACCACCTATTTCTAATGGCGCATCTACTTTAGTTGCTGCGTCAAAAAACTAATTCCATCTTTCGAGCTTGCCTACCAGAATGTTAGAGGTCTTAAATCTAAACTCGCTAAACTGTATTTAGACTCTCTTGCTTTTAATTTTCAAATTATCGCTTTTACTGAGATCTGGCTGAAGCCGGACATCTCAGACTCTTCAATTTTTACCTCCAAATACACCACTTACAGATGCGATCGAGCTTCCCGTATCGGTGGAGGAGTACTTATAGCTGTCGAGTCTGCTCTTTCGTCGGAACGCATTGATCTTCCCATCTTCCCATCTAATTTGTCTACCTATCAAACCCATCTTAATGCTATTAAATCTATCTCCTCCCTACTTTCTGATAGAGACCTTTTAGTAGTTCTTGGGGACTTTAATCTTCCTGTTGTCGAGTGGTCATCGCCATCAGACTCAAACTTTCTGTTACCGTCATCGTCAAACGAATTTATTGATGGTCTACATGAAATGTCCTTACGGCAGGTTAATCGTGTGCGCAATTCAAGAAACAGATCTCTTGATCTAATTTTCGTGTAGGATTCGTTCAACAGTGTTGTGCACAGGATCAATCCGCTTACACTTCCTGAAGACCCTTTTCATCCAACTCTGAAAATGGTCATTGATTTACCAGCCCGAGTCCCTATCAAGGAATCGGAATTAGCTGAACGTATGCGTTGTTTCCGAAAGGCTGATTTTCATAAGCTAAGTGATCTTATTCTGCAAGTCGACTGGTCCCAACTGTACAATTGTGCAGACATTGATGTTGCCTTGAAGCTTTTTTATGACACCTTGTACTCGATTTTTGATGTCTGCGTTCCTCTTGATCACCCAGCGAGGCCTGATAGGCCTCCCTGGTTCTCAAATGAACTGATAAGGTTAAAAAACGTGAAGTCGAGGTGTTATAAAAAGTTTAATCGGGAAATTACTCTGATTTCTCCGCTATGCAGTTGCCCGATCAAATTTTTCCACCCAAAATTCTATCTGTTATAAGAATTACCTTCGGCGTTGTCGCCTTCAGTTTTCACATAATCCTAAGCAATTTTTTAACTTTGTCAATTCTAAACGAAAGACATCTACTCTGCCTTCTTCGGTTAAATTTGCAGATGAGAGCGCGAACACTGATCCAGGCATAGCCGATCTGTTCGCAAACTTTTTTCAAACTACCTACTCCTCCTCTAGGTATAATAAAAATCAGCCTTATCCTTATCAGTTACAGAGGTCAAACTGCATCTTTAATCCCATTATTACCGAAAGTTCGCTTCTTAGCGACCTTAACACTATCAAGCCGGTTTACTCACCGGGCCCTGATGGTGTTCCTGCTTGCGTGCTTAGATACTGCGCTGCAGCATTATGTAAACCTGTTTTAAAACTTTTTGAATTGTCCGCAAACACTTCATCTTTTCCGACGATTTGGAAGGAATCATACATTATCCCTCTCCATAAGAAAAGGAGTAAGTTCGATGTCGAAAACTATAGAGGTATTTCCAAATTATCCGCTATATTAGTTATTTGAGATAATTATAACATCTTAACTGCAGCATTTATGTAGTTCTATTATTTCACCTTCTCAGCATGGGTTCGTGAAGCGCAGATCTACAACCACTAACCTTCTTGAGTTTACTTCGTTTGTAATTGATGGGTTTAAGAAAAGAAAGCAGACTGACGTCATCTATACTGATTTCAGTAAGGCTTTCGACTCTGTCAACCATTCCTTGCTGCTTCATAAATTAAGCCTTCTCGGCTTCCAAGTCAATCTTTTGAACTGGATTTCAGAGTATTTGCGTGACAGAACCCAAAAGGTTCTTTTCAGAAATTCATTTCCTAAACTTATTCTGGTGACTTCCGGTGTTCCTCAAGGTAG
This sequence comes from Drosophila lacicola, assembly GCA_035045355.1. Taxonomy (NCBI): domain Eukaryota; kingdom Metazoa; phylum Arthropoda; class Insecta; order Diptera; family Drosophilidae; genus Drosophila; species Drosophila lacicola. Next base: position 137,087 of record JAWNPB010000193.1, read on the forward strand.
TCATCTGGGCCCGCTACTCTTTACTCTTTTCATCAATGACCTTCCCTCGATACTGTCTCACTCTCGAGTATTAATGTATGCTGATGATGTAAAATTATGCCTTGCATATAAGGACATGGCATCATGTTATCTCTTACAAGCGGACATTGATGCGTTTCAGGCTTGGTGTCTAGCCAACGTGTTAAACTTAAACTGCTCTAAATGTAAGGTAATGACCTTCTATAGAAGCCCTCCTCAATTGGTTTCTTACATCCTTGATAGCATACTTCTAATGTACTTCTAGTACTTCTAATGAAGTTAATGATCTAAGTGTCATTCTTGATCATAAACTTAAATTCGACTCTCATGTTAATACCGTGGTCAATAAGGCCAGAATAGTTATGGGTTTCATCAAGCGATGGTCGAAGGAGTTTGACGATCCGTACACGACTAAAACACTTTATATATCTAACGACCTATTCTTGAGTATGCCTCATGTATCTGTTCACCACAATATGCTACCCATCAGGACAGAATTGAATCCGTTCAGAATTCTTGTTGTATTTGGCAATTATTGAGTTGATGCCGTTTTGATCTGGCTGGTTATAATGCTGAATGCATATCTGTGGTGGTTTGTAGTGTTTCGCCGCAGGGGCAGAAACATTGACCGCACCAGCTTGCTGTTGTTGTTGATGGTCGGGAGAGTTAGAATGAGTAGCGTTGACGGCCGTAGCGGCAGTGGCGAAATGGAAATTTTTCATCGCTGCTCTTTCGTTAGTTGGAATTGTTGTCGTAGTTGTTGACTGTTTGGCAGGGGCCAGGGCAGCTTGTACAATAGCGGCCAAATTGTTAGCTGTCACCGGCAACTGTTGAGGCCTATGTGTATCTGACGCTTCAAAGTCGGATTCTGATAATAATGTGAACCGATTTGCAAATTGGTTGCGTCTTTGAACGTCCTGCTGGGATAGGCGAGAAATTGCCGAGTTTTGGCGATTTGACTTTCGCGCATTATTTTTGCGAATTTGATTGGCTGCTATTCCTGTGGGATGGAGTAGTTGATAGTGTGAAGCACCGGTAGTGGCTGTGGTGGTGATTTTGCCGCTGGGACCACCAATACCGGGTGCATTGTTGGAGCTGCTGTCACTGCTGCTGCTTATGCACATTGAATTTTTGGATATGTGATTTGCAGCATTGCCAGCCAAAATGGCTGCATATGTTGGCGAGCTGAGTTGTGTGGAGGTTTTTGTTGCAACAACTGAAGTGGGAGTATGGTGGCGAGAAGTGCTCATCAGCAGCGGTTGAGCTGGCTTTGGTGTGCAAGAAGCATCATCGCTATCCATAATATTTACGATTGAATGACTAGAGGAGTGTTCATCGTAGTAGCTGGTAAAGTTGTCGGCAGCTTGACTGTTTGGTGGAGTAGTATCCAACTCAAGCTGGGCAATTAGGCGTTTAAAATGTGCCAGTTGTGCCTGAGCGTCAGCTGGTATATGAATACTGTTGATATTCGTGTTTGCCGCTGTTATTATTGCCGTTATTGATAATGTTGTTGTCGTTTCCGAAACAATGTTTTCTGTCTCTTTGCCCGCAACACGTTTCTGTTCTTGTCCTTGTTGCGCAGATGTTTCACTGGCTGTCGATATGAGAGCCTGGGGGGCAGGGCTGATGCTGGCGCCAATGAGTCTACTGAACTTGATAGCAGACCGTTCATTGGTGCCGGCATTGTCAGCATCGGCGAGAGCAGCAGGCCTGATAAGTTTGACAGTAGTCCTGGAGATACTGCCGGCTCGGCGGACAGGTGAGTAGTGGGCGTAGTGTTTGGATCTAACATATTGATAGTGGTAATTGGTAAGTATGGTTGAAGGTAGGTATTGGTATATGATGATTATACGGTGAGTATATAGTTGAGGTAAGTATATATATTATATATAGTTTGTGATTGGTGATGGCACACCGGTAAGAAATTATATTTATATATAAGTATGATAAGGTAAGCGTAGGTAAGTATGAATATATGTAATATGAAGGTGTGATTAGGTAAGTATAGCTATATGTAGTATGAAGGTGTGATAAAGTAAGTATATGAGAAGGTGTGATAAGGTAAGTATAGGTAAGTGTATGTACATGTATATGTGTGATTGTAGCTTAATATTGTTGGTGGCGACACACCTAATTGAGCTTCAATTTTTTAATAGTTTTGATTAAGGTAAGTATTTAGTTTTAATTTTATTAAATTTATTGGTGACGACAGACCAGTTTTGATTGTGTTTAAGAGCAACCAACAAAGGGAGAGTGAAAAAGCTTAAGCTCTCTGTTGGTTTTTGCAAAGGTTGAGTTTATTTGAGTAGGAAACTGCACAAAATGGCGATGGGTGGATGAAACGACTAAATGGCGCTTTGTTGTGATTTGTTTGTAAGTGTGTGCTTTTGGTTTCGCATCGAGTTGACCAATTTATTCAATTCACCAACCAGAAAGTCGACTAGCTATAGTTGCGCCTGCTCTCAGCTTCGTCAAGTTTCTATGCGCGCGTCACTTATATGGACGTCAAAAAGGGGAAGTAATATATATATGTGTATTTGTATGTGATTGTTGTAGATATATGTATTTGTTTATATATGTGTTTTGACAGGAGTTGTAGATATCTATGTGAAAGTGAAAATATATGTATATGTTTTGACAGGTGTATATATGTGTAATTTATGGAATGTAATAAGTGTGTGTGTGTCAAGTTGCGCGACAGCAACTATTTTGGCGATTGAGTGTGCATGTTTGGACACCTTTGGGCTTGAAGTTTTGTGGTAAAAGTTGATGTAATACCTTGTTTTTGGAGATTTGATGTATTATATTATTTATAGGTAATATATTTGTGATTAAATCTTTGTAGCTAAGAGTATGTGATTGTCCGAAGACGGACAGTTGGTAGCAAGATATATGTTAGGTATATATATATTTAATAAGTAATTGAAAATATATAGACCTATAGGAATTTATTGATTTATATATATTTTTATTTTAGGTTATATCAATTTTTATTGATTTTATGACGGGAGTCTAAGTTTTAGTGGCTAATTTTAGTACATGTGAGGCACTAGGCAGTTATGTATTTACTATACATAACACACTTTTGTGTTTTTGCACGCCGTGCGCCAGCGTCTGATGCGCAGCAGAACAACTAAAACGAAAATTCTAGATTGTCCACGTGGCGACACTTTGCGTAAAAGTCACTGCAGGCCACGTGCACTATATACATGTACAAAAAAGCCACTGTATTGAGCGAGTGAAAAAACCGAATGAAAAACCGAGGGATATGTATTGCAATTTGCACTTTGGAATCGTGTCCCTATATACTATGTTCGGTTCGTTTTGGCGCGCGCTGCCAAATTTCTATGATTTTTACTTTTTATTTCTCCGCGAGACGTCCGTTCACTTAGGAAAAAAGAAATGGTTTTTTTTTTTTTGGGGGGGGGGGGGGGGGGGGACATCACACAGAGAGCGAACGAGTGTGAGAGTATGCATGGTCGTGGTGGCCTGGAGGGCTTGAAGCATGGCGAGGCAGCATTAAAGGCGCCTACTAGCTTATGGTCGTAAACCGCTCAAAACCATCACGGATATGCACACCCACACACAGGCCACTATCCTGCAGCAGTGCGAAGTATCCCTTATCCCACCGTCACACACCGAACCAATCCCCCCTCCAGAGTTTATTGACTTTAAATTATATATTACTATTTGTGCATAACGTTATAAATTTTGATTTCTTAAAAAAGTATTTCTTAAGCTCTACAATTTTGATGTGTATATGTATGCATTAGATTTTGATTTGTAAGTGTTACAAAGTTATTTTTTGTGGTGGTTGTGTGTAATTTGGCATAAGTTGTGAAGAGAATGTGTGTGTGCGCAATATAAACAAATGAGTATATGTGTATTAAGTGGACGAACTGACTCAGTGAATAAATCATTTGTTACAATTTGCACACACCTTCAAGTGAATGCTCCATATTATTTTGTATGGGCTTGATGTGGTAAAGTTTTGTTAAGGATTTTATGATTATTGTTTAGTGTAATATATAATTTGGGGTGAAAGTGCGGCATCAGCAAAACTAGTTCGCCATAAGCCAGCAGTTTTGATAGAGTTTCTTTTTTGTGAGAATGTATGTTTAAGAGAAATTAATTGTTTATATTTGCTAGAATGTTGTGATATGTGTGAATGTATTGATGCGAGCGGATTTGTGTGTGTGCGCGCAATTTGTCTCCAGATGTACTCAGCGTATTCAATAGATTTTGGCAAAATTGATACTGCTGTCATCATTCGTAGACTATGCAATTATGACACACCGAGATCACCGCAGCGTTATCAATAGTTTTGGCTGGATTAAAAGGGATTATTTTACATATGTACATATTCATATATGTATATAAATACGCATATATATGTATATATTTGTCGCTAGGCGGCTGGCCGTTTGGAAAATGACTTCTCTCGCGGCAGTATTTAGGTTACCGCCAAGCAAATCGGCACTATGATGTATGGGGTGGAGAGGGGAATCGGGTGTATATGACGTTAGCTGAGAGTGCATTGTCATTTTTTGATTGAGTGAGAAGTATTTTAGTTTTTCTTGTGATTCGAGTGTGAGCATATGTGTATGCAAGTGTGAGAGTATATGTGTGTATTTTATCTAATAGGTGTATTATAGCTTATGTGAGTATTGTGAGTGTGTGTATTACAACTATTTAGTATGTGTGTGGGAGTTTGTATTATATCTAGTATGTGTGTGATTGTGTATATTATATGTGTTTTCTGATTTGATTGTATTGGTATGGTTATTAGGGCGTGCTTATTGTTGATGTTGATGTAGATGCTGCATTCTGCTGCTGTTTCGTCTTCTTCGCTCTCTAAGGGAGATGTAACTCGTCATTTAGCCGCTCATATATCACTTTCTCAAATAATTTCGTGATCGTAGATAATAGGCTTATTGGCCTACTTCTATTACTATTGAAAAGTAGCAATAGGAAAAGTCTGGCTTTTTGGGGCAAGGACCTGATCAAATAGTTATCAATTTGATCAAGCCCCGGTGCTTTACGCATTTGTAGTTGCCCAATGTAAGCATTTAGCTCGCATATCGTTACATGGCGTATGTATGATGATAGAGTGGGATATTGAGGATTGTCAGCATTTAGGGTGTTGTCATATAAGTTGACTTGTTGATTGAGTGTGCGCTTCACACGTTCGCATTGTCCTGATGGGGCAAAATTGAATGGTGTGAAGCGTTCTTGTAGCTCATCGGCAAATGCTTCAGCCTGCTCTTCGGCAGATTGGCACCAGTGACCGTTGAGGTTGCGAACGCTGGGTTGAGCATGAGGTTGCCGTTTTAAATATTTTGTGGCATGCCACAGATTGAAGGCGCCCTTCTTTTGAGGGTCTGCATTGCTCAGCCCATAGTCAACGTAATCACAGCGTTGTAGTTCGAGCTGGTTGGCCAGTTGTCGGCCAACCCGCTGCCATTCAAGCCAATGATCAAGTTGGCGCGTGCGTGTCCAGCGTTTACGGAGACGGCGTTTTAGACGCATCAGTTCGCGATGTTCGTCTGTTCTGATAAAAGCGGACGGGGGTAATGTTTGAGGTGACGATAAGTCGGGATTGATATTGTTATTGTTTTCGTTATTGATAGTGTTGTTGGAGCTGTTTCGATGCGAGGGCATATTGGATGCCATGGCTGATCGAGAATTTGACGCATATCATCGATGTGATTTATACAATCAATCTCAATATTGAGATGATGATGGATGATTCCAATTTTTGATGGAAAATCGCCAAATTTGAGCGTTCAGTGAGTAGACGGTGACGGTTTCACCAGCGGGGGCGTGGCCGATGAATTAGGTTAGGATTATTCAATAGACTTTGGCCGTTGATGGTGATTTTAAGTTGGACTAGCAAGGGCAAATGGTCGCTATGGAGCTCTGTGACTCGACTTATGGCAAGCCTATGACTCGAGATACCTGCATAGATGCCAAAGTCGAGTACACTCGGACGATTCCTATTAGATGGGAAGTGTGTTGGCTCAGCCGTTGTGAGTACGTTAAATTTGTTGGAGTCCATTAGAATGTTTGCAAGGATCGAGCCACGAGGACAACGTCGCATGTTGCCCCAGAGGCGATGCTTGGCATTCCAATCCCCTCCAATCAGAAAGTTTTCACCCAATTGGTTGAATAAGCAGACATAGTCGTCTGCTAAGACTGCGTGATTGGGGGGCCAGTAGCAGTACGCAATGTTGGCACCACCCAGATCTGTACGAAGGCGCACGATAGCTCAGTGTAATTGTGGCAGTGATATTCCCGGAAGAGCTTGATATTCGATGTGGTTTGAGATTAGGATGGCTGCACCAATAATGCATAAGTAAGCTTGAGTTGGCAGTTATGATAGAGTATCCAGGGATTTGGACACGAGAGTTGAAGTTGAAGCGCGACTCGCTTATGAGCATCAAATCGACATTATGACGTATTATAAATTGCTCTAGCTCATCAGTTTTGTTTGACAAACCATTGGCATTCCAAATGCCAATATGGAGACCAATCATTGTGAGCAGTTTGTGTGAAGGTAAGTAAAGTATGGTTATTGGTGATGGTACACCGGTATGAGATGATATTTATATTTATAGGGCGTAGATATTAAAGTATGAGGATATGATAAGGTAAGTAAGTGTATGTAATATGAAGGTGTGATAAGGTAAGTATAGATATATGTAATATGAAGGTGTGATAGAGTAAATATAGGTAAGTATATATGAAGATGTGATAAAGTAAGTATAGGTAAGTATATGTATTTGTATGATTGTAGCTTAATATTGTTGGTGGCGGCACACCTAATTAATTTTCAATTTTTTAATGGTTTTGATAAAGGTAAGTATTTAGTTTTAATTTATTTAGTTTATTGGTCACGACACACCAGTTTTGATTGTGTTTGTGTCAACCTTTGCAAAAATTAAGAGCAACCTACAAAGGGAGCGTGGTTTTTGCGTTGGTTTTTGCAAAGGTTGAGTTTATTTGAGTAGGGAACTGCACAAAATGGCGATGGGTGGATGAAACGACTAAATGGCGCTTTGTTGTGATTTGTTTGTAAGTGTGTGCTTTTGGATTCGCACGAAGTTGACCAATTTAATCAATTCACCAACCAGAAAGTCGACTAGCTATAGTTGCGCCTGCTCTCAGCTTCGTAAAGTTTCTATGCGCGCGTCACTTATATGGACGTCAAAAAGGGGAAGTTGTAGATATATGTATTTGTTTATATATGTGTTTTGACAGGAGTTGTAGATATGTATGTGAAAGTGAAAATATATGTATATGTTTTGACAGATGTATATATGTGTAATTTATGGAATGTAATAATTGTGTGTGTGTGTCAAGTTGCGCGACAGCAACTATTTTGGCGATTGTATGAGTGTGCAAAAAACCAGGACAATTGCCCACATATTGGCACAACACTTTTGCTGGAAATTGCTAGAAGTTTTTAGATTAATTATTTTGGTCACCTTTGGGCTTGAAGTTTTGTGGCAAAAGTTGATGTAATACCTTTTTGGAGATTTAAAGGGTTAATTGTTATTTTTGGTTAGTTTTTATATTATTTATATGTTAAATATTTGTGATTAAATTGCTGTCTTTGTAGCTAAGAGGGTATGATTGTCCGTAGACGGACAGTTTGCGGCAATATATATGGTAGGTGTATACATATATTTAATTAGCAATTGAAAATTTGTATAGCTGTAGCAATTTATTGATTTATATATATTTTTATTATAGGTTATATACATTTTTTTTGATTTTATGACGGAAGTGTAAGTTTTAGTGGCTAATTTTAGTACATGTAAGGCACTAGGCAGTTATGTATTTACTATACATAACACACTTTTGTGTTTTTGCACGCCGTGCGCCAGCGTCTGATGCGCAGCAGAACAACTAAAACGAAAATTCTAGATTGTCCACGTGGCGACACTTTGTGTAAAAGTCACTGCAGGCCACGTGCACTATATACATGTACGAAAAAGCCACTGTATTGAGCGAGTGAAAAACCGAGGGATATGTATTGGAATTTGCACTTTGCAATCGTGTCCCTATATACTTTGTTCGGTTCGTTTTGGCGCGCTGCCGAGTTTCTATGATTTTTACTTTTTATTTCTCCGCGAGCACGTCCGTTCACTTCAAGCACCAAAAAGAGACTGATTTTTTCTGTTTTAGGTTGAGCAGGAGACCGGGTCGGATGAGACGAATGGGAATCGGGATCCAGGACACCGAGCACCCGCTCGCCCATTCCTTCGGGGAGAGAATGAGTGAGAAAGTGAGTGTGTGAGAGATACCTTAGATAAATGAGTGTATAGTACGAGGGTGAGCGTGTGTGTGAGTACGGGAGTAAGCGAGTCGTAGTGTGACGGCATTATGGCGCCAACTCAATTTAAATCTAACTACTCTCATATCCATACCCCCTGTCACAACACACTGCTCTCACGCAGGACACCAAATATCAGATATACCCCCCTCACGAACTTTTTTTTTTTTTTTTGTAGTAAATATTAGTCTATTACATAGTGCATACGGCTGGTGGCCCAGATCCGTGTAATGGCTGGATCTGGACAAGTTTACCGCACTGCGCCGCTTAGCGGACCACGCGGAATCGGTCGTTTTCTTGGGAGGCAGTTGTTGGTGCTGCAGATTATGGCTAGGTATAGCTCTTGTTTTTGGCGCTTAGGTATTGCTCAGGTTGGAGCTTGTTGTGCTGGGTGAGGCACGAATTGTTCTTATTGGTGGTTGGTCAATATGCTATTGTGGCTTTGGTAGCTAACCTTGGAAGTGAAGAGCATATTTAGGTTGTTAGTTGTGGTTAGTGTTTGCGCCAGGTTGGTGATTAGTTGTGGATTAGTTTTGAAGTCTGGTGGGACAGTTCAGGGTTTTGAGGTTTGTTGAGCTGTTTGGCATAGGAGTTGTGCCGGCTAGCATTTGTTTTCTTGGGGTTTCATGGTCACTGCTCACTCACCTGGCTTACACATACCCAGAAGGGTAGAGCTCCAGGTACCCTAGCAAAGCAGTTTAGGCACTGGGGTAGTGCAGATTTTATTCTTTATCACTGCTCACTCACCTGGTTTACATATACCCAGAAGGGTAGAGCTCCAGGTACCCAAGCAGAGCAGATTAGGCACTGGGATATTGTTGTGCAGTTTTTAGTCAATCACAGCTTACTCACCTGGTTTACACATGCCCAGAAGGACATGTGCTGTTGCTATTGAGCAAATTGGGTTTGTTTTTGATTGTCTGGTATGAACGTTAATATGCAACTTGGTTGTCGTCTGCATGTCTAAGAACATACACTTTAGGGTCACTTCTCAGTCTCTATTCTGACAAACTGAATGACTTGCATATTAATGGGTTAGTATTGTTGTTAGTGGAATTGGTCATATGGTAGTTTTGGCACTGAGAATTGGGAGTGCAGTTTGTGCGATTGTAAGTGCACAATATGCTTTGGCTGGATATTTTGGTGGTTAAGTTGGTTCAGTAGTTTGAAGATTGTTGCATGTTTGCATAGACTATTGGATTATGGTATTTATACACGGTGTAATTTGGTTGTTTCTGGGTAAGTGGCTTCATGGGACTGGGAATCGGGGAGCGAGCGGCAGGTTGCCAATTGAATGCGCTCAATCTCCTATTCTCAGACCAGAAATTTATTTATTGATATATATTACTTTTGAGATGGATAAACGTTATAAATGTTTAACAATTTTTGATGACAAGTGTTAATGGGTATTTTGTGGTTATGGTTAAGTCTTAACACTGTAAACAAATGTTTTGAATTTGATTCGATTTGATTTTTGTGTGTGTGTTTAGTACAGTGATGTGATGTGTGAAAACAATTATAAGATAATTTGTTGTAATTGTAAATAAATACTAAGTATTAGATATTAAATAGTATACATTAGATGTGGTGTGATAGGAGTGGATGTAATTGGAGTTGGTGCGGCGTCAGTAAACAATGTTTACCATAAGCCAGCAGGTAATTGGCAGGAGTTACGCTGTTTTATGCGTTTCTAAGTGTAAGAGAAAGATTCTTTTATTTTAGATTGAAATTTTTTAGAGGGATTGTGTGAGTTCTTTGTATTTATTAGAATATTTTTAAGAATTTTTGAATTTGTAAATGTCAAGAGGACGATATAAGACTCACAATTTGCAAAAGCAGGCGTGTGCGCGTGTCTGTGTTTTTGTTTATATTTTGTTATGACAGAGCGGGTGCTTGCGTTCGTGCGTATTTATGTCTACAAATACATACAAGCAAGTTTGTGCGCTTGCGTGTACATATTTATGCATGTATGAATATATGATTGCGACGGGTATGCAGCGATAGGAAAGGTTGCCACCGTGTAGTATGATTACATGGCGGCCTGTTATTATTTGTGTGTATGTGCTTAGAGTGTTCAAATGGACATCTGCGATTATATTACGTTTTCAAAGCGTGCTAGCTGATCGTCAAATGAGATTCTTTATGGGTTTGGGGCAGGTAATTGAGAAATTTCATCAGATATTGAGAATGGATCCCTCGAAAATATTTCAATAAAGAAAATTACTATATGTATATGTGTAATTGTAATAACAGGATTATTGAGCCGGTGCCATTCTCTCACATTGAAAAAGGCAGTTTCTTTAGTAGAAACAATAGCAGCAGCTGAGCAATCCGAGAGCCTAAATTACTCTCATGCTACAACTCATCACATATGGAAGTATGGGGGAGTGTATTTAGTTAATATGCAGTTAATATGATATATATATATATATATATATATATATATGTGTATTAATTAAAGTTGTTGATTAAAGCTGTAGTTGTTGATTGTTTTTGCTGATGCTGCTATTCGGCGGCGGCTGCTACTAAAGGTTGTTGCTTGTTTCATGTAGCGGCAGTTGATGATTGTTGGTGTTGTTGTTGTCGCCGCTGGTTTGCGCATAATGGTGATGATGATAACGAGGATGTTGATGATGAAGTTCAATCAGCTGAGCTATGTTTGGGCGTGACGTCGTGTGTCTGTGTGCGCACTTGGTCTGGCGAGCCGATGGACGAGCATATAATTCTGTGATGGTGAGGAGACGATTGCTGCGCATCGTTTGTTTGAGTGTGTGCCAGCACATGGACATGAGGGCTAAACAATTTGCTCTGAGTGAGAGCGTGAGCTTATGTGTGTGTGTGCATCCGATGTTGAGCGCAATTAGATGCGGGAAATTTCGAAGAGTGGCAACAAGCGATGTAGGCAAACGCACACACGCACAGGTGTTTTATATTAGTGAAAGTAGTGAAAAGGTGAATAATTAAAGGTATTTGAGAAAGATGTTGGATATTAAAAGGTAAGTTAGAATTTCTTTTCTTTTCAGTTAGTTAATAGGTTATTTGTTCAGAGCCTCAGTTGCAGCTGTATGAGTATGGTGTTACTAGCAGAGCAGAGTCGTCATCATGTCGGATTACTCCCTGCATTTTCTGCTGCACATCACTTATACAGCGCGTCAACCTTTCAGGCTGTTCTTGTCGGCTTTGGGCAAGCTGAACCAATAACTGGGTGGTTGCGTTATGTTCAAAGGTAGGAAGAATTGGAGTTTGTTGTTGTTGTTGTGGCGGCTGTTGCTGATACTCAGCATCGATTTGCATTGGTATTGGCTCATGCTGTATTTTGGCCCATCTTAGGCGTGGGTCCAAATTTGTTAAAGTTTGTGATGTTTTCCTTGTTTCGGTTTCTGTTGTTGTTGTTGCTGTTGCTGCTATTGTTTTTGAGAGATTGGCATTTGATGCCGGTTTGATTGAGTTATGAGCAGAATTGGCGACATATTGTGCATTTTTTTTTTTTTTTTTTTAACGCGAATCCCGATGCAACGTACTGCATCCCACCTCCCGCCCAACCGACCGAGGGGCGCAGTCGTGTAACGTACGACACGAAATGCAAAGTAAATATGAAAAAAAAAATATTAAAAAAAAAGTCGATACAAACTACGAGTATGTGTACAAATACAATTACAAATAAAAATAGGACTATCTACTTGCTAAATAGTTTAGAATAGAAGACTTTATACGAGGAAGAGAAGCTTCCGAGCAGAATACTCTGTAATGCTTGTTATAGTCATCACAGAGAACTCTGAACGGTTCATGCAAGGCATAATTAGTTGAGCAAAATTGAAGCGATAAAGGTACAAAATTACGTGTTAGTGTAGTAGGGATAGAGAAATTTAATTGGCTAGTCAACACAGAAGAGTCGATTTCACCAGTAATTAATTTATGAATAAATATTACACCCAGCATGGTTCTACGATTAATTAAAGAAGGAAGGTTAATCATCAGAAGTCTACTGGTGTATCACGGTAACCGCACACGAGGATCCCAATTTAAACCACTAAGGGCAAACAACAAGAATTGTTTCTGAACTGATTCAATTCTGTCCTGATGGGTAGCATATTGTGGTGACCAGATACATGAGGCATACTCAAGAATAGGTCGTACCAAAGATATATAAAGTGTTTTTGTCGTGTACGGATCGTCAAACTCCTTTGACCATCGCTTGATGAAACCCATAACTATTCTGGCCTTATTGACCACGGTATTAACATGAGAGTCGAATTTAAGTTTATGATCAAGGATGACACCTAGATCATTAACTTCATTAGAAGTACTATTAACACGCTCAAGCGGTATGCTATCAAGGATGTAAGAAACCAATTGAGGAGGGCTTCTATAGAAGGTCATTACCTTACATTTAGAGCAGTTTAAGTTTAACACGTTGGCTAGACACCAAGCCTGAAACGCATCAATGTCCGCTTGTAAGAGATAACATGATGCCATGTCCTTATATGCAAGGCATAATTTTACATCATCAGCATACATTAATACTCGAGAGTGAGACAGTATCGAGGGAAGGTCATTGATGAAAAGAGTAAAGAGTAGCGGGCCCAGATGACTACCTTGAGGAACACCGGAAGTCACCAGAATAAGTTTAGGAAATGAATTTCTGAAAAGAACCTTTTGGGTTCTGTCACGCAAATACTCTGAAATCCAGTTCAAAAGATTGACTGGGAAGCCGAGAAGGCTTAATTTATGAAGCAGCAAGGAATGGTTGACAGAGTCGAAAGCCTTACTGAAATCAGTATAGATGACGTCAGTCTGCTTTCTTTTCTTAAACCCATCAATTACAAACGAAGTAAACTCAAGAAGGTTAGTGGTTGTAGATCTGCGCTTCACGAACCCATGCTGGGAAGGCGAAATAATAGAACTATATAAATGCTGCAGTTGAGATGTTATAGTTCTCTCAAAAGCTTTAGGTATAGCGGATAATTTGGAAATACCTCTATAGTTTTCGACATCGGACTTACTCCCTTTCTTATGGAGAGGGATAATGTATGATTCCTTCCAGATGGTCGGAAAAGATGAAGTGTTTACGGACAATTCAAAAAGTTTTAAAACAGGTTAATAGGGATATTGTTGCTATTATCAATGATGGGAGCATTAGCGGTGCTGGCAACATTTGTTTGTTGCCTTTGTGCTAGTGCTCGTTCCATCTGCGCTTGTTTTTGTCGTTTTGATCTTTGCTTGCGCATTTTGGTTTTTTGTTTTTTATTTATTGGCTTGGGCAATGACAGCGGCTGTTGTTGCAGCGGCAATTGCATTTGCAATGGCGTTTGCGCTTGTTGCTGTTGTTGCAGCTGTTGTGCGCCGCCGCTTTATATTCGGATTAGTCAGCATCAGTGGCTGATGCTGCCTTGACTGACCGCTCCAAATGTTTGGAATTGAGATTAGTTTTGTTTTAAGTAAATCTAGGTATGAGGGGCAGCCCTTATAGTTGGCCGTGTGCGATTGGGAGCAATTGGCACAGTTTGCCGGTAAATGGACAGGCTTAGTGCATTGTTGAGATAAATGCTCCTGGCCGCATTTTACACAGCGCGGATTGTGACGACAATAGTGCGCGGTGTGGTTGTACCGCTGACAACGGTGACATTGCGGCAATTTTTTGCCATCAATTTTTGGCCACTCAAAACGGACTAGGAATTTACATAGTTGTCTGACGTCGAAAATTGTTGTTGGTTTGTTCATTGAATCGGGGGCCAATTCAATGAAGAATAAATTTGGGCGAAAGTGGCCAGAACCGTTGCGATTCCGGTAAACGGGGTTACATACATTATGTATTATATAGCCCTTACCGGGCAGCTCATTTCGGATATTAGTCGTGCTGATGGAAGCATGGATGCCTCGCACAACCCGAATTGAGCGTTCCTCACGCTTCTGATAGGTTTTTTTTTTTTTTTTTTTTTTTTTTTTTTATTTCTATTAAGTGTAGAACCTGTACAATCATAATTTAGTACCTTAACAACACATGGATGGCAAATGTAATTAAAAACCGAACCCCATACCGCTGTATGAAGATTTTAGATGCAGGTAGTCTTATTGTCGTCCAATCGTGTTGGCAAAACCTTGCCGTTTAAGTCGCCTAAAAGGTCGGGCAGGGAGTAGTCCTCTTGCGAGCAGGGAGCGGTGTCTCAGCAATCTTTCGCTGTATCTGCTTGTGTGCCTTCCAATCTGTTCCTCGACTGTATGCAGTTTGAGGTCTTTATGGAGCGTGGAGCCGCGTACGTACCAGGGACAGTTCGTTATCTGACGTAGTACCCGATTCTGTAATACCTGTATACGTTTATAATTGGATTTGGCTGCGATCCCCCAAATCTGCACTCCATAAAGCCATATTGGCAAAATACAGTGCACGTATACAGCTCTTTTGCATCTAAGCGGCAAGGTGCTTCTTTTATTGTTGAGCTACCGCAGTTGTTGCAATCTGTGACGACATTTTTTTACCGTAACTTTGAGGTGTGGTCCAAAGGTAAGGCGCTTGTCCAAGGTGATGCCGAGATACTTGGCTTGTGACGGCTGCTCCAGGGTAACTCCCTCTAGCTGGATTGGAGGGGTATGCATCAGCCTTTTGAGAGTGAAACATGGGTTTATTGTTTTGAGCGGGTTAACCTTCAAATTCCATCGTTTGCACCAAGCTGCGAGATCATCAAGATATCCCTGTAGTCCATTACTTGCTTCAACGCGACTTTTGGAATTATAAATGACTGCGATGTCATCAGCATATGTCGCAATAATAGCTTTAGAGGGAGCTTCCATATGTTGAGAGGTGGGGCTGGGTATATCTGAAGTATACAAGGAGAAGAGCAGCGGACCAAGAACACTGCCCTGCGGCACTCCTGCTCGCATAGTATAAGTGGACGAGTATGTGTCCCTTACCTTGACCTTGAACTCTCGTCCTTCCAGATATGACCTTAAAAGACCATAGTACGGTGCAGGTAAAAGGTTTTTTATTTTGCACAGTAATCCATCGTGCCACACCTTGTCGAACGCTTGTTGCATGTCAATGAAGACAGCGTTGGAGAACTCTAGGTCGTCAAAAGCCTGCATGATGTGTATCACCAATCTATGGACCTGTTCCACAGTGCCGTGTCCCTCACGAAAGCCGAATTGGTGATCCGGCAAGATATTACATTGGCTTATTATGGCAGTAATCCGATTGGCAATAGTCCTCTCCCATAATTTAGACAGGGAGGGTAAGAGACTTATTGGCCGATACGACTCAGGATCAACCTCTGGTTTTCCTGGCTTGTGAATCATCAGAATCGCTGCTAATTTCCATTGCTTTGGGAACACTTGGAGCCTGATAATAGCATTAAAAATTAATACAATATAGAGGAGCGCTCTTGTAGGCAGGGCTTTCAACGTAGCATTACAAATCCTATCGATACCCGGAGTCTTATATTTCGGCAATAACTGGATCGCTTCAGTTATTTCTTCAATCCTTATAGGATCAATAGGCAGGGACATCTGCAGTGGGGTCTGGAGATTCTGATGGGTCTGCCTAGTCTGCTCTATCGTAGCAAAGTCGTAAGGAGCGAAACGAGCCTCTAGATGGTATCCGAAAGCATTAGCCTGTTCCCTTTCGTTTTTAGCAAGTTCGCCACCAGGACATCGGACAGGAACCTGTCTAAAGGGTTGTCGTTTAAGCGATTTTGTGCATTTCCATAGAGAGTAGTTTGCATCGACGGTGTAGTCCATGGAAGCCAGCTTTTGCTCGAAGAAATCACTTCTGAGTTCCCTTAAGAAGAGACGTAGCTGTTTTGCTGCACGATTCCATAAAATTCGGTCCCAAGGATCTTGAGATCGAATTGCCCTTCTTCGGAGGCGCCTCTTTGTTCTAATTAGATCTTTAGCTTCCCTCGTGAGAACAATGCCATAACTAATGCGGCGTGACTCAGGATTGGGTGGGGTTGTGGCAGTAGCAGCTCTATGTATATTTTCTGTTAGAAAATCTACCGCGTTCTCAATGTCTTCTCCAGAGTCCAGAGTCGAATTTAATTGAATGGAGGATTCAAGATGTTGTCTGAAAGCCATGATGTCAGTACGGTTGGTGATTAACCGAGGGGTTGGCCTGACAGTGGAACCATCTGTTTGCAAATTTACAACAAGGGCTATATGGTCAGAGTCCAAGTCCCAGCTTTGGCAGATATTTGCTTGAGAATCCAGTATACCATGGTATAATGCGAAATCAATGCAAGTAGGTGTGTGTCTGGACACATATGGATATCTAGTTGGTGATCCTGTTGCAAGAATTTTAGCTCCTCTGGATGTAATGGCTTCGGCTAGTTCCCGGCCCCTGGGTGAATTGTAGGTATCTCCCCACAGCCAATGTCGCGCATTCCAGTCTCCACCAATCAGATACCTTTGGCCGCAAGAAGCGAGTATGTCACTGAAGTGCCTCTCTTCAATTCTATTCCTTGGTGGACAGTATATGGCACAACATACCATGTCTCCCAAACCTGTGGCAACTTTTATTGAAGACATTTGTACGGTTCGCGTTTCAATGACCCTTTGTGGAAAATGGCGGAGAGAACTCCTCACGAATACCGCCGCTCCTCCGCCGCCGTGATTGTGACTTGCTGGCTTGTAAGCTGGATAGAAGGTATACCCATATATATTGACTGTTTCCCCTCGGTTTAGTCTGATCTCATTTAAGAGGAGAATATCGACGTTGTTGTTGTGCGCGAAGAGCTCAACTTCTCTGGCTTTTCCTGCAATGCCATTGACATTCCAGATAAGGATCTTGAGTGAATTCATTGTGAGGCTGAGGCGTTTGTATAGAGCTGGCGAGTCGATGTATCCCCAGTCCATTGCTTTATCATGTTGGCCATTTCATGAACCATTTTCTCGAGCCGTTCTAGTCGTTGACTGTTTTGCTTGTTTTGTTGTTGTTGTTCCCGTTGCTGCTCCTGAAGCCATAAGAGGAATTGCTGCTGCTGCTGTATTTGCAGCTGTTGTTGCCATTTCAAAAATTGTTGTTGCTGTTGTTCCAATAGTGACTGAACGTCAACTGGATGCTGCTGCTGCATAATATTTTCTTTTGGTAGTTGCGCTTGAAGATCATGTATACGGCGCTGGGCAGGTTGGTTGCCGTTTCTTGCTATTGAGGCATAGGACATGCCTCCATTATTGACGCTTGAATTGTTAGAAATTTTTTGCGTTTGTTGCTGTCGAGTTGGTGGTTGCTGCTGCTGTTTTCGTTGCGGTTGTGTCTGCTTTGCTTGATTTGTATCCCTGCTGATCTGTCTGGAAGGCAACGTGGAAGACTGTTGCTTCATTGCAGAGCCCATTGATCGTCTAAGATACTCCTGGTACCACTGGCATCCTTTATAGCTTGCCATATGATTCCCATTACAGTGGATACAGGTAGGCTGTTCATCTTGGGAACGTGCGCATAGCTTGGTGAGATGATCTTCACCACATCGTGCACAATTGGGATGACGACGGCAGTATTTGGCTGTGTGACCGTATTCCTGGCATCGTGTACATTGGGCGATTTCAGATGTTTTGCGCATCCTTTCTATACTCACTTTTTGTCGGCAAAGTGTTTTGATATCATAAATTTCATTAATTTTAGCGCATGGCCTAATATTAATGAAGAATATATTGAGCTTTTCGTCTTTGTTAATCCTTGATCTTGGGTTATGTACCTGCAGAGCATCGAATCCATTTCTTTTAAAATTGGAAATAATTTCGTGGCTTAAAGTGCTATGGTGAAGCCCCCTTACTACAATTCTGTAGGGTTTCTCTTCCTTCAATTGGTATGTATGAAACTCAATACCAATACCATCAAAATGCTTAACAATAGCTCTGTAAGTGTCACTGTCTTTGGGAAATATTCTGGCTGTTTCTCCTTGGCTGACTTTGACTGCCACGTTATCTAGGCTAGTGACCTCCATAATGAGCTCAAAAAGATCATTAAGGTCAGCAATACTCACAACTATTTGCGGTGGCTTTGGGGTATTGTTAAGATGAATGTTCGTATTGGATACGTTGTGTTGTGGGTTGTTGGCTGTGTCACTTGCATCAGTGCTATCATTAGTAATATTCTGATGAGCAGTCTCAGAAGCTCCAGTAGGACCTTCATTTGTAACTTTAGAACTTTCGTCAACATGTCTTCCACTGGTAACTTCCATGTCCATATCCATGTCTAGCAAGGCAAACCTGTTGCTAGAGTTTGCCATGCTAGTTGATGCTGAGGGTGAGACCAGCTTCAAATCTTTGTTCGGCCTCGTAACGGTTGTATTGGGAGATAAAGATTTCTTCCTCTTATTTTTCAATTTTTTTTGGTCTGCCACCAATTTTGTAGCAGCTCCACTGAGTGTAGGAGCGGCAATGTCTGAGGAGTGTTGGGTGCCACAAGCTCCATGATTATCCGTGCTTCCGCCAGGGCTCATACTGCTGATTGCAGCAGTTGCCGCAGTTGCCGTGGTGTATGTAGGATTACTAGTAGCACTAGTAAATGTTAGTGTTGTGGTTACTGTGCTGATGTTCTGAGTATCAGTACATAAAAGGCGGTTAAAAAACTCTGTCCTGATCTCCAACGGTGATTTCCCAGCTACTTGGCGCATTAGTTCATAATCAATCTGCTTATTACTAAGCTGAGAGTTAGAAAAAAGGTTATCATCCATTTTAATTTGCTTTGTGTTACTTAGCTGATAAGCGCGGCGTTTATTGCCCCTCTTGTGCGGCTGCGCGCAGAGAGAGGGGTAATGTTTTGCCCAAACGGGCAGCGAGTGCAGTCTTGTCGCACTGCACGTGTGATTTGTTGTTGTCAAACTGCCGACACTGCACGTGGCAGCGTCCGAAAATTTACGGTTTGTGCTATTTTAGCACACTTATGTAGGTTGCACGATAGAACAACACTTGCTTTGTCTATGCACGAGTTAACCGTTCTCGTTGAGAGTAGATTAGCGGCATTTAATTAAATAAAAACAAATTCGCTATGCGAAAAGCACGTTTTTGGCATTCACTTGTCAACGCGGACCAGTGTTGTCTCGCTTCTGATAGGTATTATAATTTATGGTGTGATATGATCATGTGTTTGGGTCGATTTGGGTATGATTCGTAGGTAGCCGGGGCCACCCAATTGTAGACTATAGTCAACTATGGGTGGGTTGTGCTCGTTTAATTTGGTCACTAACGAATCAATGTCGTTCAGATTTATTTCATTATGTTGAACACAGATTTGTGGTGGCCTAAACTGTTTTGAAGTGAAACTAGCAGACGTATGTTGTTGGGGTTGTTGTTGAATGGGGGCGGAAGGGAAGTTTGATACCGTATTGACGGAAGAATTAGCGGCGGCATTGAAGATGGGGATTGCTGTTGTTGTTGTTGCGATTGGAGCTGAAGATGAAGTAGTTTCTGATGCTGCAGCCATCGGTGCGTTGTGAGTTGTTGTTGTTGTTGTTATTGGTGCTGATAATGATAATGATCGTGACATGCTGATAGAGCTCATTGAACAGCGGCAGCGAGGCTATTTGTTGCTAAAGAGTTGATCATGGTGTTCGCTTGTCGCTGTTTAAGCGATGATTGCGATTACGGCTGATGATCAGATGCATCAAAATCGTATTCAGAGAGAAGACTGAAACGATTTGATGTTAGTCGCGCATTGCGAGACGCTTGTTTTGTCAGACGGGATTTAATTGATATTTTGCGGTTTGAGATGCGTGTCTGACTGACAGCTTTAGCGGACGGGTGTAGCTGCTTATGGAGTAGAGCGCTCGCAGTGGCATGATTATTTGCCGAGATTTCGTCAGGAGTGGGCAAGTTGCTATTGTTGTAATCACCGTTGCTGCTGCTAGTACCACTGCTAGTAATTGTGATCTGTGCTAAGGGAACATCATTATTGTTAGCCAATGCGGCTGCATATGATGGGAGAGGTAGAGGTTCTGATGTTGTTGATGAAGCCGCTGCTGTTGCAACTGCTGGAGGTAAAAGTGGAGGAGCAATGGCTGAATCAGGTGGGGCAGATGAGCGGATTACCTGTCGCGTTGTAGCGATCATCAGCAGGTTAGCTGCTGTTGACGCAGATGGACTGCTATCGATACCCTCAATATCAAAAAAAAGTTCACTAGAAGAGTGTCCTTCATTTTTATTATCATTACTATTATTGTTCTTATTATTGATATTGTGATTATAGTTGGCATGGCCAGCTATATTGCGTACATTTGTTAATTGTGTTTGCACATTATTAGAGCTGCCAGACTCTAGCTGTGCTATTAGTCTTTTGTTTATTTTCAGGTAGGGGATTTTTGAAAGGGAGTCGGGCTCAAATGGGAAATGCAACGGTCAGCATGCTAACCCAATCTATGCTCTCACACGTTCCAAATAGATGGAGCGAGAGAGTGCATCCGGGGCAGGAAGCGTAAGCGAGAGGTGGGCGTGTGTATGGGCGTAAGAGAAAGCGAGTCGCAGTGTGGCGGTTTTGTGGCGCCAACTCAATTTAAATCTGACTGCGCTCATTTAACCATTCTCTCAATTTGCACCATACAGCAGCCCACCCAAGACGCTGACAAGCCCATGCAAAGGGAATGCTCGAGCATACTGTCCATTCTCATAACCGCTCAAGCAACCGATCACCCAATCCAGAAAGTTTATTGGTAAAATGCATATTAATCTTTACAATGTTAATTATACAAATTGTTTGTTTATGTTTTGTGTGTACAACAAATGTGTGTTTGTGTGAATGTTTGTATGTGTGTTTGTGTGTGTGTGTATGTTATGGTAATGTACTAGTGTGCATTGAATTGTCAATTTAAATACAATATAGATACCTTCCGGAATGCGCAGCTGACCCGTAGAGAGCTTAGGCGATAAATAGAGTGTACGCCCCGGCTGTAACTGGGAACAGCCATTGGTCTGCTCCAGATGGGGGACGCGTACATTATTATCGCTCTGTTTACGGTCATAAGGAGACGGCGTCTCTGCTGTTTCGGTCCACGTGTGTTCAGCATAATCCTGGATAGCGCTCGACAGGACTCTGCTGCATTCTTGTGCACATACTCCAAGTGCTCTCTGAACGACATCCTTGTGTCTAGCATGACACCCAGGTACTTGATTCTATTGTCGCACTACCGACTCTTATGTTTCCACTCTTTTTCGACTGCTGACTAATACCGCTTCTGTTTTATGAGCAGCCAGCTCGAGTCCAGCTGCTGTTAGCCAATGGTGCACACGGGCAATGCTGTAGTTACACGATTCCTCTACGACTTTCAGTTCCTTGCCGACGACTACAAGGGCCACGTCGATCGTGATTTCCAGTCGGAGGATGCCATTGTACATGACGTTCCAGAGGAGGGGTCCTAGAACTGAGCCTTGGGGCACTCCAGCGGTCACTTGATGGGTATAGGGGCCGTCTGCGGTGTCGTATTGCAGCAATCTTCCAGTAAAGTAGCTACGTATCGTCTCCTGAAGATAATATGGGACGCGGAACGTTGCCAGTGCATCCAATATTTTGTCTCACCTGGCTGTGTTAAAGGTGTTTTTAACATCCAGCGTGACGATGAGGCAGTACTTTTTTGTGCCGCTTTTCCATCTCGATCCTTGTATGGCGTTTGTTGCTATGCCAACCACTTTCTCCAGGGCGTCTATTGTAGACTTTGCTTTGGTGAAACCAAATTGGCTTTGGGACAAGCCACCATTGTTGTCAACAGCTGCCTGGAGCCTGTTGCAGATTAGCTTCTCCAGCACTTTGCCTAACGTGTCCAGGAGGCAAATCGGCCTGTATGACGATGGGTCGCCGGGCGGCTTACCAGGCTTCGGTAATAAAACTAGCGTTTGGAGTTTCCATATTGTGGGGAAAGTTCTCTCCATCAGGCACATGTTAAAAAGCTGCACGAACTGCGCGGGCTGCAAGGACATGGCTAGTTTCAGCGCTCGGTTGGGGATTCCGTCCGGACCCGGTGCCTTACTGGGCTTTAGGCTTCTGGCGATCGTCAGCACCTCTTCGACTGAGACTTCGTCGATGAGAGACGGCATGGCTGCTACGTGGCTCGATGGGCAGGCTAGCGTATGTAATACGTCGGGTCTGATTGGGAATAGCGTTTCCACAATCAACTTCAGCTCACTTGGGTCAGAAGGCTGCGCTTGTTTGCCGGCGTAGAGTCTTTTAACGACAGTTTTGAACGCCTTGCCCCAAGGATCATATTCGGCTGAGTCGCATAGCTCCAGGAAACATTCTCGTTTGCTATCTCTTATGGCCTTCTTTAGAATTTTTCTGGCACTCTGATACCTTAGCTGCTGTTCGGCATAGTTGGGTCTACCTCGGGCTCGCTGGTATCTCCTCCTGGCTTGGATGCAGCTCCACCGTGATTCGGCAATATTTTCGTTCCACCAGTACGTGGGTACATGGTGGCGCCGAAACGTTTTTCGGGTTTGCATGCTCTCGTCGCAGGAGTGGTCGCTTGCGGTGTATACGTCGCTTAGTTGCCCTTTTGTTGAGCCCAAAATGACGAGCTTGCGAAGGTGAGATCGATTATGGATCCGATACCACCTCGACTAAAGGTATTTTCCGAGCCAAAGTTTAGCAGGGCTATATTCAGGGCTGCAAAGCTTTCCAATAGGGCACGACCTCTTGCGTTAGTTGCTTGGCTGCCCCATTCCACTGCCCAGGCGTTGAAGTCACCAGCAATAATGACCTTCCGCCCCCTTGCGTCGTCTACTAATGCATCTAATGCAGCTGTAAATTCGCAGAGCATACCCAGAGCGCAGCTTTTCCATCCTGATCCTCGGTCCATATTCTCGGGCAGTTGGTTTCTCGGTGGTGAGGTTCGCTGATAATGGCAATATCAATGCGCATCTCCCTAACAGTCTGCTCCAAGATGGCTTGAGCAGCTATGCAGTGGTTAAGGTTTATTTGAAGTAACCTTAACATTTCATTTTGCGTACTGCCTCGCGATACGCCGGACATTTAAAGCTTCCTGTAGCGTGGTCCGTTGATTTTTCTCCTTTCCGTGTGCAAAGGCTACATTTTGGTGGCTTGGAGCAGCTCTTTGCTTAGTGGCCTGTATCCCCGCATCTGAAGCATGCGCCTTTTATATCGTCCCCGCTGGTGCAGTTCGCTGCAATGTACCCAAAACCCTGGCATTTAAAGCATCGCTTTGGTTGGTCTATTGCACGAATACGGCAGACAACCCATCCGATCCTCACCTTGGCCTTCTCGACAAGCGTCCTGGCTTTTGGCTCTGGGAGAGTAACTGTGGCCCTTTGCTGACCGCCAAATGCTGGACGCAGCGATTTGATCGCTTCAATCGACAAGGAGTCGTCTTGTAAAGCACTTTTAATCGCTTCGAGCACTTCCTCCTTAGTCGCCAGCTCATCCAGGTCCTTGATCTCCACTTGGGACGTTTCGGTCAGCGTTCTTACTACCGCCCGGGCACCCAAGGCCTTTCCCACAGCTTCTTGCAGCTCATCTGCGGAGTGCTCCGGCTTCCTATTGAGGCGCAGCAGAAGATCGCCCTTCGCGGTCTTGCGAATACCCTGCACATCGCCACTTAGGTGCTTTAGGGCCTGGTCGCTCTTCACGAGCCTGAGCATATCGGCATATGTGCAGTCACCCACTCCGTGGACTGTAATGGCGTCGGCTTTGGGACGCTTCTGCATTCGCTTACGTCCGTTCACTGCTGTCCAGCTCTCTGTGTTGCCATTATGGCCAGCTAAGTTGGAGTTTGCTGGGGCTGTCTTTTGTTGCGTGAGTACCGCCTGTTTCACTGGGTTTTCACCCTGGCGTTTAGCCTTCTTGGAGGGAGTTCTGCGCTGCTCTGGCATGCCATCCCTCGGCCGTTTGGGCGTGCTTGCCTCTGTTTGGCCCCCGAGCTTCGTTGGGCGCGTCTTTAGCACGTTCGGCTCCGCACGTCTGGCTAATGACGGCGTCGTTTGCGCCTCGTCGCACTTCGTTTCCGGCGCACAGAGCTTGAGCGCCACCTTCTGCAGGCTTTCTACTCTCGCGAGTTACTCTCGCATCAGCCCGTTAATGTGGCGTTGTCCGTTGAACAGCGCCGTTAAGCCGTTTAGGACTAAGCCCATCTTCTCAATCGTGCCTCTTAGCGTTCTTGGCAGCTCCTCACTCGCTTTTGCCGGCGACGACGCAGCCACTCTTTGCTGCACTGGCGTAACCGCCTGGTGTGGCGGTGATCGCTGTAGCGCAGAGCGGCGCAAAGGCATTCAGCTCATCCTCCATTTTTCTATCTGGGCACCTGCTCTAACTATCAGGGCTCTACAGGAAAGTCCCTCGGTGGCCAAAGGTTTCCCTCAGGCTATTGACCGCTCGGAGTTATACCGCTCCGACTCGGTCACCATAGCCCCGCGGCGGGGGGGTTGGAAATTGGTCTGTTCCGCGACCTTTTGCTCCTTTTTTGCCCTGGAGCCTGTAGTGAGCACCGATATCGGCTTCTTTGCCTGTTCTTTCTCCAAAGCTTAAATGCTTAGCAAGAACAGCGTAAGCCCGAAAGTATGCTGTACTTTCTGCCAGTTACAGCTTATCTCCTGGTTGATGTCCCCGCTACGCAGTTTGGCAGCTGGCTCTATAGTGCAGATCAGCTGGTTGTGAGCTGCGCTAGCCAACACTACTAACAGCTGTCAGAATGAATGCAACCAACTCCACAACTAGCTTTGCGAGACGGCTTATACACTTGAGTGGTAAAACTCACAAAAGCGCACAAACACGCCAGGATCGTAGAACTGTAGACGCCACCCCAGGAATGGTCTGCACGGGCTTCGCAGTGAGTACCACCTTTTGGTGTCTTAAGCCTGTCTCGGTTCCCTGCACACGTGCACTAACTTCACTTTAATTTCACAGGTTTATTTGTTTATTTTCACAGAGCAGTTACAAAACGCGTCTGCACTCTCTCAGCAAGATATATATGTACTTGCATGCATATGTGTATTCGCAACTATGTTGCCCGTAATAAGATTAAGGGCTTGTCACGCTCAATAGGAACACAACAGCAGATACAACGCCGAAGCACAAATAGTTATCAGCGAAACAATATGTTCCGTATGTGAGCTACTTGTTAATTCCTCGTTTTTGTTTAATGACCAGATTCCTTTTCTTTAGCAATTAATATCCCAAATGTATTGCCAAAATTGAGCAAAATGTTCGAAATAGACAAATTGCATTTTGTTAAATGCTCCCCCGATTTTCGTACAAGTTGTGAATAGCTTGTGTCTTAAGCATAATGTGTTTATGTGTGCATGTGTGTGTGTGTGTGTAGAATTATATGTCGCAGTGTGATTCCTAGTAATTATACGCGGGTACATTCCTCAGTAGCATTCTGGGAATTCGGGGATTCGGAGAATTCCTTTACTAGCTGATATTGAACGAAAGCACGGCAGCAGAGGCAGAGACGCTCTGCTGCTGAGTGAGGTTCGATGGTAAGATACCAAGAGTCTTGAGTAAGACAGAGATGGCTACATGCACTCGACATGAGTGAGTTTACGACATGAGAGAGTAGGCTGACAAAGTCAGTTGAGCTTGGGTATTTGAACCGATCGGAACTCGCTGTGCAGCCGCGTCAATCATCAGAAGTATCAACATGGATGGCATACCTTTGCCGCCGACAGATATACCCCTGCCGCCGACATCAGAAGTGGGATCAGCTCCGCCAAAAGAGGACAGCTCTAACTTATTAAGGGCAGCCTTAGAATAGACGGGAGTTTTGCCCTGACACCGCTGGAGCAGATGCATCAGCTTGGTGTACTACAGTGGACCTAATCTTCGCGGATAATGCTCTCGAAGGCAGTGCGCTTGTGATTGCGTTAAGCAACGCATTAGAAGGCAGTGCATCGCAATGGCTGTCCCAAATATGCTTCGCTGGCATCACATGGCCGCAGTTTAAGGAACTCTTCATCCAACGTTTCGTGGGCATTGAGACAACTTCTGCCATACTGATGAACATTTTGAACGGACGTCCCAAAACTGGAGAGAGTTTTGCTGAGTACGGCAGTCGCATAGTCACCCTATTGCTCTCTAAGTGGAAGGCAAAGAATTTGGAGGAGATTGCTGTATCAGTAGCGTTAGCCCACATGGCTCAAATGGATAATAATTTGTTGCGTTGGCTGTTTACAACGAATGTGACGACTCGTAATGAGCTGCAGCAGCAGCTACAGGCTTACGCTTTCAAGAAGCGTAACAACGAGGAGGACGGATATTCGACTGGTCCGGATAAGAAGAAAACAAGAATGCAGTCGCAGGTGAAGTGCCATTTTTGTGGAAAGGCTGGCCACAAATATGCAGAATGCCGCTCTCGAATGGGAAAAGCATCAGCCCCAACAGAAAGGAGTTATAGCGTGAGCAGCACGTCAGGAGTGAAGGATCGATCAAAAATTAAATGTTTTAAGTGCGATGAAATCGGACATGTGGCTTCTGTATGCCCCAAAAATCGTACTGGTGGAAACAGCAAGAGCTACGAGAAGCGAGTTGACGTTTGTACAGTAGCTCCACCAAGTGGAACAATTACCTTATCCGGTGAGTCTATTCCATATTGTTTCGATTCTGGAGCCGAATGCTCACTGGTCAAGGAGAGTGTTGCGGAAAAATTCACCGGAAAACGATTTCACAATATTGTAACTTTAAATGGCATAAGTAACGATTCAATTTGTAGCACCTTGCAAGTTCTGAGTAATATTAATATTGAACAATATTGTTTAGAAGTTTTATTACATGTGGTTATGGACAAATATTTGAAGCATGAAGTGTTGATTGGCCGTGAGGTTTTAAGCCAGGGCTTTGGTGTATCAATTGATGCAGATAAATTTTGCTTTTATAAGACAAAAAGAGTAAATGTTCTGAGTCTAGTGAAGTATGAAGAAATCATAAATTCTGATACCAATTTAAATGATTCTGATAAGACGATATTGAACAATATGTTGAGATGTCACTCTGATAGGTTTATCGACGGAATTCCAATGACTCGTGTGACGACAGGCCAATTAGAAATTAGGCTAATAGATCCACAAAAGACTGTGCAACGCCGACCTTATAGGCTTAGCGAAGATGAGAGGAAGCACGTTCGGTGCAAAATTGATGAATTGCTTACATCAAAAATTATTCGTCCCAGCTGTTCACCATTCACTAGTCCCATGATGCTGGTTAAGAAGAAAAATGGCACAGATCGTCTTTGTGTAGATTACCGCGTTTTAAATGACAATACAATTGCCGATAAATATCCTTTGCCTCTTATTTCGGATCAAATAGCTCGTCTTCGTGGTGCAAGGTACTTTTCGTGTATAGATATGGCAAGTGGATTTTACCAAATCCCAGTACACCCAGATTCCATTGAGCGAACGGCTTTCGTTACACCTGATGGACAGTACGAATTCTTAACCATGCCCTTTGGTCTGAAGAACGCACCTTCTGTGTTTCAGCGTGCAATAATAAAAGCCCTGGGTCCGTTGGCACACACATTCGCAATTGTTTACATTGACGATGTTATGGTAGTAGCTAAAACAAAAGATGAAGCGTTAGAACGACTAGAGATAGTGTTGGACACCTTAAGTAAAGCCGGATTTTCATTTAATATAACGAAATGTTCGTTTCTTAAAACTAAAATCGAGTACCTTGGGTTTGAAATAACGAATGGAGAAATTCGGCCAAATGCACGAAAGATCCAGGCATTGATAGGGTTGCCACCTCCGGAAACTGTAACTCAATTACGACAGTTCATCGGTTTAGCTTCTTACTTTCGGCAATTCATTCCAAAATTTTCCGAAATATTAAAACCATTGTACATGCTTACTTCAAAGAATAATGCTAATTTTGTCTGGTTGTCAGAGCATGAACAAATACGTTTGAAAATAATAGGTGTATTGACACAGGCCCCAGTACTAACTATATTTGATCCACAATATCTAATAGAATTGCACACAGATGCCAGCTCCATTGGTTACGGGGCGATATTGTTACATAAAATCGAAAATAAATCCTATGTAGTGGAGTATTATAGCAAATGTACTTCTCCGGCTGAAGCAAAATACCACTCGTACGAACTCGAGACTTTAGCAGTTGTCAATGGTATGAAGCATTTTAGGCATTATTTACAAGGTCGCAAATTTGTCGTTTACACAGATTGTAACTCTTTAAAGGCCAGTCGCACCAAAATGGAATTAACACCGAGAGTGCATAGATGGTGGGGGTTTCTACTACAGTCATTTGATTTCGATCTCGAATATAGAAAAGGGGAGCGAATGGCGCATGTCGATTTCCTTTCCCGAAATCCACTGTCAGAAGGAAATAAGTGTGCGGATAAAATAATTGAGAAGAGTATTAATCTTACTGAAGTGACCGACAATTGGTTGGTGTCCGAACAGCAGCGCGATCCTGAAATAATCAATATTTCATCCAAGTTACGCAATAACGAGTTACCGGAAAATTTAAATAAAAAATTTGAATTAAGAAAGGGCATATTGCATAGAAAAATACAGAGAAATGGTAAAACAAGGTGCTTGCCGGTAATTCCAAGGGCGTTTAGGTGGGCAGTGATCAACCACGTACATGAATCTGTTATGCATTTGGGATGGGAAAAAACATTGGATAAGGTATATGGATATTACTGGTTCGAGAATATGTCCAAGTATGTACGTAGATTTGTGGAAAATTGTATCACGTGCAAACTAGCAAAACCCCCAAATGGAAAGGTCCAGGCAGAATTGCATCCAATTCCTAAGATAGAGATACCATGGCACACAGTACACATCGACATAACGGGTAAAATGAGTGGCAAAAACGACTTGAAGGAATACGTCATTGTTTTAATAGATGCCTTCACCAAGTTTGTTTATTTTTACCACACACTGAATATAGACACTGAAAGTTGTATTAAAGCTGTGAAATCGGTTGTGGCGCTATTTGGGTTGCCAACTAGAATAATAGCGGACCAAGGTCGTTGTTTTGCTAGCTCAGGCTTTCGCAATTTCTGTTCCGCTCAAAAGGTACAACTGCATTTGATCGCTACCGGAGCTAGTAGGGCAAATGGACAGGTTGAACGCGTGATGAGCACGCTTAAGACAATGCTGACGGCAGTTGAAACGAGTCAGAGATCGTGGCAGGATGCATTGGCTGAAGTACAACTGGCCATGAATTGTACTGCAAATCGAGTCACCAAGTTTAGCGCTTTAGAGCTATTAATAGGAAAAGAAGCTAGGCATTTTGGTTTATTGTCAATAAACGAAGAAGACAATGATGTAGATAGAGAACAGATTAGAATTCAAGCCAAGGAAAACATGGAAAATAATGCAAGATATGACAAACAAAGATTTGACAAAAATAAGGCAAAGATTATGAAGCATAACGTAGGTGATCATGTTTTACTGAAAAACGAAGAACGGCATCAGACAAAGCTTGACCCTAAATTTAAAGGTCCATTTGAGGTGATCAAAGTCTTAGACGGCGATCGATATGAACTAAAATCATTGGTTAATAAGCGAACGTATAAATATTCACATGAGTGGCTAAGAGCGCTACCAAGCAGACAAATAATTAACGAATTAAACGAAGAATTCGATGGCCTAAGTGATGGCGATTCCCAGGAGAGGAACGAACCAATCGACGGCGTTAGTAAGCGTGCGTCTGTGTCCCAAGAGGGGAATTGAGGACCGCACCATAACAGCTGTCTCACAGGGATGAGAAGTGTTATGGCGGGGGTCAAGGTGATTGGGTGTAAGTGTGTACACCAAATTAAATTGAGAAACTGAGAGACAAATCTAAGTTGTGTAAAATCTGAATTTTTGGAAAATTCTGATTAGAATTAAATGATATGAATAAGATCATGAAGTTGAAAAAGTATTATGTTTGTAAACAAAAGGAAATTGTGTTTCCTAGATAAGAAAAATTGTCAGTTAATGTTTGTGTAAGCGGCTCTGTAAGTTTGTAAATTGTAAGAGAAAATAATGTTATTAAAAACAAGAGATATCATAATTAAAAGAGTCTGGTATGTGACTTGGACATGGGGGGTGGATGTAGCACACGAGGACGTGTGATAGGTCAGGAAGGCCGTGTCGCAGTGTGATTCCTAGTAATTATACGCGGGTACATTCCTCAGTAGCATTCTGGGAATTCGGGGATTCGGAGAATTCCTTTACTAGCTGATATTGAACGAAAGCACGGCAGCAGAGGCAGAGACGCTCTGCTGCTGAGTGAGGTTCGATGGTAAGATACCAAGAGTCTTGAGTAAGACAGAGATGGCTACATGCACTCGACATGAGTGAGTTTACGACATGAGAGAGTAGGCTGACATAGTCAGTTGAGCTTGGGTATTTGAACCGATCGGAACTCGCTGTGCAGCCGCGTCAATCATCAGAAGTATCAACATGGATGGCATACCTTTGCCGCCGACAGATATACCCCTGCCGCCGACATATACAAAATTATTGTATTGATTAGATTTGTTGAATGGGTGTGTTTGTGTAACTATATGGAAAATTGTTTTGATTTGTGTGTTTATATGTTAAATAGTTGTATAAAGTGTGTGAAGGAGTAATAAAGTTAAAGCCGCTGCCGCTGCTGCTGGTGGTGGTGTTGCTGCTCACATGGCACATGGATGTGAATGCAGGCGTGTGTGAGCAACAGATTCAGCGTATAGCGCACATAAGTTGCGCATTCTGACTGGCATTTGATAATGATTTTTTTAATTAAAAATTAAAATTACAGGTGTTGAGAAAATGATAATGATAATAAAAGTAAATGATTAGGGGGTGAAAAGTGGAATATAAGGAAAGGTGAAATAAAGAAAAAAGGTAAGTGATAAAAAGGTAAGTTTAAATGAGAGATTTTTACAGATTTTAAATTATAAAAAGAGGTTACTGAATAAATCATTTTTCATTTTTTCAGATTGATGTGGGTAAGTATTATTTTGTTTTTATATATGATTATATTGTGTTGTTAATTGTTAGTTGACATTTGACATTTGAAATTTGACAGGCTGACGGACTAGAGTGAACAATTGAATAGAATTGTAATGAATTTGAGGAGACAGAGCCTCGATATCAATTGGATGAGGATGACATGGCAGGCAGTGTGGAGTCATCTCCCTGTCTGAGGACTCCCTGCATTTTTTGCTGCAGCTCATTCATAATGCCCGTCAGTTTGTCAAGTTGTAATAGTGATGTAATAGTTGTTGAGTAGAATTTTGATCAGTTAGGGAAGGATTATTAATTGGCATTTGTTGCTGTTTTTGTTGTTGTTGTTGCTGCTGCTGCAGCTGTTGTTGCTGCTGCAGCTATTGCTGTTAACATTAAATTGCAATTGCATAGGCTCTTGCTGAGCAGAGACATTAACTTGTTGCCGATTTGATAAAGCTTCTAGCTGTTGGAGTTGCATTTGAACAATCTGGTCTCAATTGGGCACAGATCCAAGTTGTTCAATTTGACGCTGCTGTTGCTGTTTCTGAAGCTTTTGGATTTTGGCCCATCTTGAACGTGGATCCAGGTTGTTGCAGGTCTTGGCATGGTATTAATGGCATTATTTGCCGCTGTGACAGTGTTAATAAGTGTGGCAACTGAATTATTAGGAATGTTAGTAGCAATGGCAGCATGTGATTGTTGCATTTGTCCAATTGCTTGTCCCGTTTGTAATCTATTTTGTTTTTGTTTTAGTTTTCTCAAATTTGATTTTTTGCTTTTTAGTTACTGGCTTTGGCAATGGCAATGGCAGTGGCAATGACAGCCGTTCTTGTTGCTGCTGATATTGAACAGGTGCAATTGTTTGATTTTGATATTGTTGTTGATGTTGCTGTTGTTGCCGTTGCTGTTGTTGCCGTTGCTGTTGTTGCTGTAATGGCAATGGCAACGGCAATTGCAAAGGCAATTGTGTTCGTTGTTGTTGTTGTTGCTGCTGCTGCTGCTGGAGCTGTTGCTGTGATTGCCGTTGCCGCCGCTGTATATTCGAATTTGTTAGCCGCAGCAGCTGCTGTTGTTGCTGTGGCTGCTTCGACTGAATATTAATCTGAATATTTTTGTTGGATTGTTTGTTAATATTGGACATAGTTGATAGTTTAGTTCTTAAGAGATCCAAATATAAGGGACATCCCTTATAGTTGGCCGTATGTGATTCGCCGCAATTGGCACAGTTAGCCGGAAGATTGGCTGGCTTGAGACAAGTTTGAGACAGATGATCTTGGCCACATTTAACACATATTGGATGATGATGACAATAGCGCGCTATATGATTGTAACGTTGGCATTTATGTCATTGAGGCAATTTTTTGCCATCAATTTTTGGCCACTCGAAACGGACAATATATTTACAAAGATGTCGAATACCGAATATTGATGGATTCTTTATTGAATCAGGAGCCAATTCAATAAAGAATATATTCGGCCGATATTGACCAGTACCATTCCGGTTCCTGTAAACGGGGTTGTATATATTACGAATTATATATACATATACAGGTCAACTAATTTCGAAATTGTCTGTGCTAGTTGAGGCATGAATGCCGCGAACAACCACCCGAAATGAGCGCTCTTCACGTTTCTGGTACGTATTGAAATTTATTGTTTTATCAATAATGAGTATACGAATGATTTCATTGTACGTTTCTGTAGATTTTGGCAGAATACGTATGATACCAGGACCACCTAATTTTAACCCATAATCTAATATGGGGGATTGTGCCCATTTAGTTTGGCAACAAACGAATCTATACCGTTTTGATAGTATTGAGAGCAGCAGTTAATGGGATTGTTGCTGTGGTTGTGGCCGCAGCCGACGATTTTACTTTTGTTGTTGTTGTTGTTGCTTTTGTTGTGAATGTTGCTGTTGTTGATGTTGTTGATAATAATGAACCGGCTGTAAGAGCTGATTGAACAGCAGTAGCTAGATAATTTGATGTTATAGGCAACAGGTCAGATGTGGGTTTATTATTGTTATTTCGTTGATTTGATGATAATTCATTTATATTTTGGTTGATGGTCTGATGCATCAAAATCAGATTCGGATAACAAATTGAATCTGTTAACGAATCTTGGGTTAGTGTTGCGAGACGCATCCTGCTGTGATAGACGTGATTTTGTTGAAATTTTTCGATTGGTAATTCGGGTATTTTTCCGACGTATTTGTCTAACCGTTTTAGCTGAATTGTGAAGCTGCTGATAGTGAACAGCACTATGAGTGGCAATTGCATTCAATGACATTTTGTCATTTGTAAAATTGCCGCCGCTGCCGCTGCCTCTAATGCTGCTGCTGCAGCTGCTGCCACTACTAATACTGATTGTGTTTATAATTGCATCATTGTTAGTAATCGAGATTTCTGAGGTTATTGGTACAGGTGTGGGAGCTATTTGTTGCCTAGTTGCTATTTTCAATGATGGGCCATAATCAATGGCCTCAATGTCAACATATGGATCACTAGACAAGCAACCACCATTATTATTATTATTATAGTTGGCTTGGCCAACTATATTTGAATTATTTTCAAAATTTTAAGAATTTTTTAAAGCTCTCGAATTTTCTGATTCTAGTTGTGCTATTAGTTTTTTATATCGCGCCAGCTGCGCTTGTGTATCAGCTGATAGAAATCTGCTGTTGTTATCAATGGCACTTGTATTCGCCGCAATTGATAAAGTTGTTGTTGATGGTGCTGCTACAGACTTTTTGCCTGTCTCGTTCACACCACCGACAGATGTCGTCTGTCTGTGTTGGGTTCCCTCTTGTGTTTGCATGGCATACAATGTTTTTGTTGTGGCCGATGTACGGGCAAGGGGAGTGGTTATCGATGGCAAGGTTGTTGTTATTATTGTTGATGGTGGTGGTGGCGCCATCATGTCTGTGACTTCGTTTTGTGCAGCTTTTGGCAGTGACATCGGCGACAGCGACAAATCAGAGAGATCTGATAGCAGACCTGGCGATAGTGCTGATACATCCGATGATGATGTGGATAATTGCTTTGGCTGAGACATTTTTATTTAATTATTTTGGGTATTTATATGATGAATTGCCGACAGCACAGCCAGAATTAATATACCTATTCAAAATGAATGTCTAGTAATGTTTGTTTTGGGCAACGGCACGCCAAAACAATAATTATATGTATTGAATATTATGTCTTCTTGCTGACAGGTGGCGACACACCAAGACAATATAATTTCCGATTTGTGGATATAGATTTCTTTAAGTATAAATTATTAAGTTTTAAGATTGATGGAGAAAAAATGGGTAAGTAAATTTAAGTGTATGTAGGCAATCGGCTGGCGACGGCACGTCTATTTATGAAATTCATATATATCTTTTATTTTTCAGCTAAATGGTAAGTATATATGATATGATTTGGCGACAACAAGCCATTTTATGAAATTATATATTTCTTTTTCAACTAAATGGTAGGTATATATGACATGATATGGCGACGGCACGCCTATTTTTGAAAATTATTATATTACTTTGCAGCTAAAAGGTAAGTATATTTGATAATGTTTAGCGACGGCACGCCTATTTGTGAAATTATTTTATTTCTTTTTCAGCTAAATGGTAAATGTTTGTGATAATGTTTAGCGGCGGCACGCCTATTTGTGAAATTATTTTATTTCTTTTTCAGCTAAATGGTAAGTGTATACGATATGATTTGGCGATGTCACGCCTATTTGTGAAATTAATGTGTTTCTTTTTCAGCTAAAAGGTAAGTGTATGTGATATGATTTGGCGACGGCACGCCAATCAATAACAATAAATATGTTTCTTTTTCAGATGAATGATAGGTGTATATGATATTCTATTCTATTTCAGTTGAATGTTAAGTAGTTATTATTATTTTCTTTAGCAGGTGGCGACACACCAAGACTATTTATTTTAATAATTTAATCAGGTTCAAAGAACCCCTTTTGTCTTGGCGACGACACGCCAGTTTTGATAGGTGGTTTATGTAAGAGCTAAATGCTATATTAATTATATGACTTACGTATTGATATATTATATGGATATATATATGTATATATAAGAGAAAAAGAAAAGAGAAGAAAAGAAAGAGAAAAAAAGAAGGTATAGAGGAGCAATGGTATGGAGGGTTGGTGGGTGAGAGAATAACGCAACAATTGGCGAGCTGTGACAATGTGTGTGCGTGTATATATGTATACGTGTTAGCAGATCGCTACACTTGTCCTTCCACTCATTTATTGTACCTTCAGGTGCGAAATATTGTATCCAAAATGGTTGTTGTCCAAGATGGCGATTTGAGAGACCCAAAAGTGGAATGTATCCAGGATGTGTTGAAAAGTTGAGCTTACAACCACCTGAATGGCCAGTTGTTATTGTTGTGGCGACGCTGCGGTTGCTCAGTTTTGGTGACTGTGCTTTTTGTTATTCGTCCTTTTTTGTTTGTATTGTATTGCGAGACTATTGTCGCTTTGAAAGTGTATGGAGCTAAGAAGGTAAATTGGAATAGGATAGTGGGGGAGAGAGGGAAGATGGCTTCAATTGGCTTGGGATATTTTTAAATATATATATATGTGTGTGTTTTGACAATGCTGCGTATGCGTATGTTTGTGTGTGCGTTTATAAAAGAAGCTGGTTGAGCGACAGCAACTGTACTAGGACTGTACTTGTACTTGTACTAGAACTGTATTTTGGGCTTTTTTCCATATTTGGGCTTCGCTACACATACATACATACAATATGTATATAGCCCGTTCACGCACAGTTAATAAATTGTACAGTACACACAACGCAATGCAATTATATACATATATTAATATATATATATGTCGGCGGCAGGGGTATGTCTGTCGGCGGCAAAGATATGTCATCCATGTTGATACTTCTGATGATTGACGCGGCTGCACAGCGAGTTCCGATCGGTTCAAATACCCAAGCTCAACTGACCATGTCAGCCTACGCACTCATGTCGTAAACTCACTCATGTCGAGTGTATGTAGCCATCTCTGTCTTACTCAAGACTCTTGGTATCTTACCATCGAACCTCACTCAGCAGCAGAGCGTCTCTGCCGCTTACACAAACATTAACTGACAATTTTTCTTATCTAGGAAACACAATTTCCTTTTGTTTACAAACATAATACTTTTTCAACTTCATGATCTTATTCATATCATTTAATTCTAATCAGAATTTTCCAATAATTCAGATTTTACATAACTTAGATTTGTCTCTCAGTTTCTCAATTTAATTTGGTGTACACACTTACACCCAATCACCTTGACCCCCGCCATAACACTTCTCATCCCTGTGAGACAGCTGTTATGGTGCGGTCCTCAATTCCCCTCTTGGGACACAGACGCACGCTTACTAACGCCGTCGATTGGTTCGTTCCTCTCCTGGGAATCGCCATCACTTAGGCCATCGAATTCTTCGTTTAATTCGTTAATTATTTAGCGTTAATTATTTAGGTAGCGCTCTTAGCCACTCATGTGAATATTTATACGTTCGCTTATTAGCCAATGATTTTAGTTCATATCGATCGCCGTCTAAGACTTTGATCACCTCAAATGGACCTTTAAATTTAGGGACGAGCTTTGTCTGATGCCGTTCTTCGTTTTTCAGTAAAACATGATCACCTACGTTATGCTTCATAATCTTTGCCTTATTTTTGTCAAATCTTTGTTTGTCATATCTTGCATTATTTTCCATGTTTTCCTTGGCTTGAATTCTAATCTGTTCTCTATCTACATCATTGTCTTCTTCGTTTATTGACAATAAACCAAAAGGCCTAGCTTCTTTTTCTATTAATAGCTCTAAAGCGCTAAACTTGGTGACTCGATTTGCAGTACAATTCATGGCCAGTTGTACTTCAGCCAATGCATCCTGCCATGATCTCTGACTCGTTTCAACTGCCGTCAGCATTGTCTTAAGTGTGCTCATCACGCGTTCAACCTGTCCATTTGCCCTACTAGCTCCGGTAGCGATCAAATGCAGTTGAACCTTTTGAGCGGAACAGTAATTGCGAAAGCCTGAGCTAGCAAAACAACGACCTTGGTCCGCTATTATTCTAGTTGGCAACCCAAATAGCGCCACAACCGATTTCACAGCTTTAATACAACTTTCAGTGTCTATATTCAGTGTGTGGTAAAAATAAACAAACTTGGTGAAGGCATCTATTAAAACAATGACGTATTCCTTCAAGTCGTTTTTGCCACTCATTTTACCCGTTATGTCGATGTGTACTGTGTGCCATGGTATCTCTATCTTAGGAATTGGGTGCAATTCTGCCTGGACCTTTCCATTTGGGGGTTTTGTTAGTTTGCACGTGATACAATTTTCCACAAATCTACGTACATACTTGGACATATTCTCGAACCAGTAATATCCATATACCTTATCCAATGTTTTTTCCCATCCCAAATGCATAACAGATTCATGTACGTGGTTGATCACTGCCCACCTAAACGCCCTTGGAATTACCGGCAAGCACCTTGTTTTACCATTTCTCTGTATTTTTCTATGCAATATGCCCTTTCTTAATTCAAATGTTTTATTTAAATTTTCCGGTAACTCGTTATTGCGTAACTTGGATGAAATATTGATTATTTCAGGATCGCGCTGCTGTTCGGACACCAACCAATTGTCGGTCACTTCAGTAAGATTAATACTCTTCTCAATTATTTTATCCGCACACTTATTTCCTTCTGACAGTGGATTTCGGGAAAGGAAATCGACATGCGCCATTCGCTCCCCTTTTCTATATTCGAGATCGAAATCAAATGACTGTAGTAGAAACCCCCACCATCTATGCACTCTCGGTGTTAATTCCATTTTGGTGCGACTGGCCTTTAAAGAGTTATAATCTGTGTAAACGACAAATTTACGACCTTGTAAATAATGCCTAAAATGCTTCATAGCATTGACAACTGCTAAAGTCTCGAGTTCGTACGAGTGGTATTTTGCTTCAGCCGGAGAAGTACATTTGCTATAATACTCCACTACATAGGATTTATTTTCGATTTTATGTAACAATATCGCCCCGTAACCAATGGAGCTGGCATCTGTGTGCAATTCTATTAGATATTGTGGATCAAATATAGTTAGTACTGGGGCCTGTGTCAATACACCTATTATTTTCAAACGTATTTGTTCATGCTCTGACAACCAGACAAAATTAGCATTATTCTTTGAAGTAAGCATGTACAATGGTTTTAATATTTCGGAAAATTTTGGAATGAATTGCCGAAAGTAAGAAGCTAAACCGATGAACTGTCGTAATTGAGTTACAGTTTCCGGAGGTGGCAACCCTATCAATGCCTGGATCTTTCGTGCATTTGGCCGAATTTCTCCATTCGTTATTTCAAACCCAAGGTACTCGATTTTAGTTTTAAGAAACGAACATTTCGTTATATTAAATGAAAATCCGGCTTTACTTAAGGTGTCCAACACTATCTCTAGTCGTCCTAACGCTTCATCTTTTGTTTTAGCTACTACCATAACATCGTCAATGTAAACAATTGCGAATGTGTGTGCCAACGGACCCAGGGCTTTTATTATTGGACGCTGAAACACAGAAGGTGCGTTCTTCAGACCGAAGGGCATGGTTAAGAATTCGTACTGTCCATCAGGTGTAACGAAAGCCGTTCGCTCAATGGAATCTGGGTGTACTGGGATTTGGTAAAATCCACTTGCCATATCTATACACGAAAAGTACCTTGCACCATGAAGACGAGCTATTTGATCCGAAATAAGAGGCAAAGGATATTTATCGGCAATTGTATTGTCATTTAAAACGCGGTAATCTACACAAAGACGATCTGTGCCATTTTTCTTCTTAACCAGCATCATGGGACTAGCGAATGGTGAACAGCTGGGACGAATAATTTTTGATGTAAGCAATTCATCAATTTTGCACCGAACGTGCTTCCTCTCATCTTCGCTAAGCCTATAAGGTCGGCGTTGCACAGTCTTTTGTGGATCATTGTCATGGAGTCATTGGAATTCCGTCGATAAACCTATCAGAGTGACATCTCAACATATTGTTCAATATCGTCTTATCAGAATCATTTAAATTGGTATCAGAATTTATGATTTACTTCACTAGACTCAGAACATTTACTCTTTTTGTCTTATAAAAGCAAAATTTATCTGCATCAATTGATACACCAAAGCCCTGGCTTAAAACCTCACGGCCAATCAACACTTCATGCTTCAAATATTTGTCCATAACCACATGTAATAAAACTTCTAAACAATATTGTTCAATATTAATATTACTCAGAACTTGCAAGGTGCTACAAATTGAATCGTTACTTATGCCATTTAAAGTTACAATATTGTGAAATCGTTTTCCGGTGAATTTTTCCGCAACACTCTCCTTGACCAGTGAGCATTCGGCTCCAGAATCGAAACAATATGGAATAGACTCACCGGATAAGGTAATTGTTCCACTTGGTGGAGCTACTGTACAAACGTCAACTCGCTTCTCGTAGCTCTTGCTGTTTCCACCAGTACGATTTTTGGGGCATACAGAAGCCACATGTCCGATTTCATCGCACTTAAAACATTTAATTTTTGATCGATCCTTCACTCCTGACGTGCTGCTCACGCTATAACTCCTTTCTGTTGGGGCTGATGCTTTTCCCATTCGAGAGCGGCATTCTGCATATTTGTGGCCAGCCTTTCCACAAAAATGGCACTTCACCTGCGACTGCATTCTTGTTTTCTTCTTATCCGGACCAGTCGAATATCCGTCCTCCTCGTTGTTACGCTTCTTGAAAGCGTAAGCCTGTAGCTGCTGCTGCAGCTCATTACGAGTCGTCACATTCGTTGTAAACAGCCAACGCAACAAATTATTATCCATTTGAGCCATGTGGGCTAACGCTACTGATACAGCAATCTCCTCCAAATTCTTTGCCTTCCACTTAGAGAGCAATAGGGTGACTATGCGACTGCCGTACTCAGCAAAACTCTCTCCAGTTTTGGGACGTCCGTTGAAAATGTTCATCAGTATGGCAGAAGTTGTCTCAATGCCCACGAAACGTTGGATGAAGAGTTCCTTAAACTGCGGCCATGTGATGCCAGCGAAGCATATTTGGGACAGCCATTGCGATGCACTGCCTTCTAATGCTTTGCTTAACGCAATCACAAGCGCACTGCCTTCGAGAGCATTATCCGCGAAGATTAGGTCCACTGTAGTACACCACGCTGATGCATCTGCTCCAGCGGTGTCAGGGCAAAACTTGGGTAGAGTGACGTGGAGTGCTCTCCCGTCTATTGCCGGTGCTCTTGGTGCCTGCATGGATTTTATTATTTCCATTAGATTACGATTTTGCTCTTCTAAGGCTACCCTTAATAAGTTAGAGCTGTCCTCTTTTGGCGGAGCTAATCCCACTTCTGATGTCGTCGGCAGGGGTATGTCTGTCGGCGGCAAAGGTATGTCATCCATGTTGATACTTCTGATGATTGACGCGGCTGCACAGCGAGTTCCGATCGGTTCAAATACCCAAGCTCAACTGACCATGTCAGCCTACGCACTCATGTCGTAAACTCACTCATGTCGTAAACTCACTCATGTCGAGTGTATGTAGCCATCTCTGTCTTACTCAAGACTCTTGGTATCTTACCATCGAACCTCACTCAGCAGCAGAGCGTCTCTGCCTCTGCTGCCGTGCTTTCGTTCAATATCAGCTAGTAAAGCAAAAGCAGGGAATTCCCCGAATCCCCGAATTCCCAGAATGCTACTGAGGAATGTACCCGCGTACAATTACTAGGAATCACACTGCGACACGGCCTTCCTGACCTATCACACTGCGACATATACATATATATGTGTATGAAAATGCTTTTGTTGAGCCTTTTGCATAAATGAAATTTGTACCATTAAATACCTTGTTGTTGTTGATAGATATTTATATATATATATATAAACATAATATATATATATATATATATATATATATATATATATATATATATATATATATAGGTGGATTGTTAATTGATTATGTTATTATTTATATATATATATATGTTTACGTATATAAATATTTATATGACGATAAAGTAAATACAGAGTGTGTGTGTGTGAATTGTAAAAGATTCTGCCCGTAGACGGGCAATTTGATACATATATATATATATGAATATATATGTATATGAGAGTGGTATATTATTTATATGAATTTTTTATTTTGAAAATTGAAAATATTTATACATGTCTGTCGTTGAGCACACAGCAATTTAATGTATTATATGTTTTGATATTGTAATTTGTTTAATTATTGAAATTATTGTAGCTATTTTTGTTTGATTGTGTTATTATTATTTTGTTTAATAATTGTTAAGACAATTATCTCACACGAAAAGGAGAAAGATGTGTACACCCTCTCTCACAATTCACACTTTGCACTATTCTCTATTGATTTTTCGATTTTCTTTTTTAAACTAAATTACTGGCACAAGTACGATCGTCCGCTCACACGTCCGTTCACTTCAAAGGATACCAAAAGACTATTTTCAATTTTCTGGTTGAAGTTTTGAATGGCAGGCCGGGTCGGATGGGACGAGATGGGAAATGGGAAGGATACTGGGCACTCGCTCACTCTCCGAGGCTCGTCTCCGAAGAGAGCGGGCCTGAGTAAGTGGGAAAGTGTGTGGGAGATGCAATGAACCGAATCGGTGTATGGTACAAGGGTGAGCGTGTGTGTGAGTGCGGGAGCAAGCGAGTCGTAGTGGGACAGCTTTATTGGCGTCCGCTCAATTTTAAATCTAACTACTCTCATTAATCCATGCTCTCTGTCACACACACTGGTCTCACGCAAGACACCAAACATTCAGTGCATCTCTCAAACACCCTGATCACCCAGCGATCCAATCGCCGTATCCCATCTGTCTCACACCGCACCAGCCCCCAATCCAGAAAGTTTATTTATATATGCATAAATTTCTCTTTGTTTGTTCTTCCAGCATTGAATACAAGCATTAACTCATGAGTAATATATGTGTGTATGTGTATTTGTAATATGTACATGTTTTAATTGTTTTGATTATGTGTACGTGTGTATATTAAATTTCTATTATTTTCAATTTCTTTATATTTTAAATTGCCAATTTAATTCAAACATTAAAGATTGCTTATAATAATCGAATTTAAGTGACAATTGCTGATAAATGCTTAAGTATATTTGATTATTATTATTTTTTGTCTCAATTTGCCAATTGAGTGTAAATTATATATTTTATTAAGATTATTTGAAGCGAACATAATCGTATATTAAGATAGCTGGAAGGGAAGGGGGTGAGAAGTGGAAATGCAGAGAAAAGAATGCATACAATTGGTGTGTGTGCGGCATCAGCATTTAAACTGTTATGCCATTAGCCAGCAGTCCACTGATAAGAGCCATGCAAAAAATGATAGGCGAGAGAATTTAATTTATTGATATTTATGAAAAAGACAGCATACATCAATATGTATGTATGAATGTACACACACATATATGCTATCTTTTTCTCGTTTATTATTGTTGGTGTTTTTTTTTAAGAGTTTAAGAGTATATTCTTCTCCTAAATATTATTTGTTATGATTATATGTTTGTTACAACTGGATTATTGGTCATGAATACATCGATATAACGTGCGTGTGTGTTCCCTGTTGGTGTTTGGTGTGCGTAATTGTTGCCCGAGACAAAAAGAGAGAGGGCGAACGAATATATAAAGCTTCATGCACACAGCTATAGGGCCACTCCACATCACAACAGCGATCGCGCAAGCCAATTCCATACTTGTATATTATTAACTCTGGGGTGTCTAAAATGCGTTTTTCCCATTGTGAGTTAGTTTACCTCCCAAATTTTCTTTTCTTTTCTTTTCTTTTCTTTTCAGGTGTATTAAAGAAGAAGATTCTCCCCATCCTGTAAATTATTTTGAACCCCGCATCAATATTAAATCAAATGGACTAATAACACTCTAATTTTGATAAGACTAACAAGATGGCATTTGTCGCCTAGTGCCTTCTCTCATTTAAGTAGCACTGGCTGAATTATCAGGTAAGAGCTAAAGATTGGTAATACTAGCCGCTTGTAATGCAGAGAAATTTATCTAGTTGGGAGGCAGGAAAGAAGAACTTAGGATTTTTTAATTGAATTTTTTGCTTTTATCAGAAGCATATAGCACGCATATTATTGTTAATCAACAATAATTTTTCATTCAAATGCTATTAATGCTTCAGTTTCGTTTTGAATTGTGTAAGCAAGTGTTTATGCATTAGGGCATGTATTTGATTTGTTATTTGTATTAATGTGTCAGATCATTGTGTTGGCAATTGGTAGTTTAAATAAGCACATACATGCGCATGTATATATTTATGCGTATGTTTATTTACATACGTGCATGCATGCATATGCCTATTTGTAAATATATATAAAAGAATAAATCCCCCCTCGATCCTCACCGATATGTGCAAGTGGCAAGCATTGAGAAATGCTGAAACAACCAAGCTGTGCTGCTGCTGCTGTTGTTGTTGTTGCCAGTTGTTTGTGGGGTGGGCAGAGAGAATTGGGCTGCGATCAGCCGGGCAGAGTGTTTGTAGAGCTTTTCGCTTGTGTCGTGCGCATGCGAGTATGTGTGTGCATGTATGCATGTGTATTGTGAATGCGCCTCTGCATTAGAGCATAGATGGGCGCATCTATGTGCGCATATGTATGCATGTAAGTTTGTGTACAGGAAAATAGGCGCGTAAGAAGGCGCGTGGAGCGAGCGCACGTGTATATGTGTTTGCTTATTGGCAAATTTTGGCTGAGCAAGTGAATTGCATAGCAGCTGACACGCGCGCGCGCTCATTTTGAGCTGTTGATTTGAGAATTGAAATTATGTTGTTTGCATTGAGAAATGCAGATATGTGCAGGTAAGTATAGAAGAAAATTTCTGGTTTAATTTTGTTTTTTTTTTTTTACAGGAAAAATTAAGTCATGATGAGAAATTAAAAATAAATAATAAATAATGAAGAATTGGGTAAGTAAAAGGTGAGTACAAAAATTATAAAAAAGGAAAAATGGTAAGTAAAATAATGAAGGTAAGTGTAAAGGAGTAAAATGTCTCATCACGATCCTTTGTTTTTTTTTTTCCCTCAAAAGTAAAAGCTTTTTATTTTGATGCTTGTATAGGACGATTTGATAAGCCAATGGGACCGGGTATAGAGGATCCTTATTCAACCAACCCGATCTGAGGGCAGATCAGTTTGAGTTGGATGAGGATGCAGCCGGCAGTCTTGAATCTTCGCCATGGCGAAGGACTCCCTGCATTTGCTGCTGCATAAGCATCATCCAGCCCATCAGCTTGTCTAATTGTTGATGTTGCTTTTGCGCCATTTGGAGCAGCATTTGATTTTCTTTATCGTTTTGAGGAG
Organism: Drosophila lacicola; assembly: GCA_035045355.1. Classification (NCBI taxonomy): domain Eukaryota; kingdom Metazoa; phylum Arthropoda; class Insecta; order Diptera; family Drosophilidae; genus Drosophila; species Drosophila lacicola. The sequence goes on from JAWNPB010000193.1 coordinate 181,743, forward strand.
TAGCTTGTTGTTGTTGTTGTTGCCGTTGTCGTAATGGCTGACGGTGACCAACACCAACTTGCATCGGCTCAGGCAAATGCTGTTGTTGTTGTTGTTGTTGCTGTTGCCCGATGGGCAATTGGTCAGCAGCTACTGGTTGCCGATTCGACATATTGTCGAGCAGCTCCATTTGTCGCCCCATTTGACGTTGTTGTTGTTGCTGTTGCAACTTTTGAATGTGCGCTAGTCTGGCGCGAGGATATAAATTGTTGGCGACTTTGCATAGGCTGCGGCGTTGTTTGTCCACCATTTTGCTTTCGCTTTTAATTTTGCTGCTGTTGCTGCTGCACTGGCAATGGTATCTGTTGTTGCAGAAATTGCAACTGCAACTGTGCAGATGGCTGACGTTGCGTTTGCTTATGCCGCCGCTGTAAATTCGGCTGTTGAGGTGGCCGAATTTTTGAGTTTGCTATTTTGCTATTGGGCATGGCCAATAGTTTGGAGTTGAGTAGGTCGAGATATAGTGGGCAACCTTTGTAATTGGCAGTATGCTCCATGCCATCACCACATTTAACACAGCGTGCGGAGTGTCGGCAATACCGTGCCGTATGGTTATACCGTTGACACCGGTGGCATTGTGGCAATCTATTACCATCGATTTTTGGCCACTCAAACCGGACGACATACTTGCACAGTGTGCGAACATTGAAAATGGTACGATTTTTTGCAGGATTCGGAGCCAATTCTACGTAAAATAAATTTGGATGGTATATACCAGAGCCGTTGCGATTCTTATACTTGGGATTGTATACGCTTCTGATCGTATATCCCATATAAGACAGATCATTTCGGATAGCATCAGTGGCATGTATGCCACGCACTACTCCCCGAAATGAGAGCTCCTCCCGCCTCTGGTATGTATTATAATGATGCGTTTGATCTGCCTCAAGGACTTTTATGATGTTCGAATTTTCAGAGCTTCAGAGTTTTTTGGCAAAATTCGCACTGTGCCCGGGTCACCCCGTTTCAGCCCATAATCACTTATGGGCGGATTGTTGCCGTAAAGTTTGGCAATAAGTGCTTCTATGCCATTTTGATTCGGTTGCATAATATTATCGATAAATATTTGTGGCGGCTTATACTTTTTACCCACAGGGGCCAAAACAGTGCCATCAACAACCTGTTCTTCATCTAGCTGTTGTTGTTGTGTTGGAAGAAGAGTAGATGGAGAATAAGAAGTGGCAGTGGCGAGATTTGAAATAATCGCCGAAGTAGTAGCCGTAAAAGCAGCGGTGGCAACTACATTTGCCGACTCTATTTGCTCTAAGTTTGGAACAATGTCTGTCGCTATTAGCCGTTTGGTGGAGGCCAAGGCAGCCTGAACAGCGTCAGCTAAACAAAAATTTTTTGATATTGAAGGGACATTGTGTGATTGTAGCCGTTGAGGCTGTTGAGACGATTGTTGATCAGGTGCCTCAAAATCCGATTCTGACAGAATGGAGCAACGATTGACAATTTGATTGCTACGTGAGGCGAGAGCTAGCCAAACATTGTCTGCTAGTTTTTGAGCATTTTTCCGTCGATTTTGTTTGACTGATTTGCTATTGCTGTGTAGCAACTTATAGTGGGCAGCACCGTTATAATTATTCGTGTTTTGTGAAGCTATTTCATTTACACTACTATTGTCTGACTCGAGTTGCGCAATTAAACGCTTATAGTGCGCTTGCGCATCAGCTGGCATGTTTTTTTTTAAATTTGGCGCTGTTGGCACTGTTTGTGACATTGTTGTTGTTGCTGTGGATGTCCCTTTCTTGCTACTCATCTGTTCCTGTCGCTGTCCCGCTCGCACCGGCGGAGCTGGAGGAGAAAATAACACCGATGGTGCTGAAGCCATAGCCGCTGCCAACGCCGTTGAGTTTGCCGAAGTTGATGGCATACATTGCATTAGCGCTGGCAAATCTGATAAATAAGATAATAGGCCTGGCGATAACGCAGACACAGCGGACAAGTGAGCAGAGGACGTGCACTTATTATTTTTTGACATATTGACGAGGTAAGTATAGAATTAATGAGTATTTTTAGATTGTTCTTCTTTTCAGAATTTCCCTATTCGGATTTATTATTTTTTCCAAAATTTTTCAAAATTTAATTTAATTATTTTTTCCAGAATATTGTTTTTATTTTTCTAATTTCCCAGATATTTGTAAGATACGAATAAGACGGTAAGTATTAACCAGTAAGTTATGAAGGAAAGTATTAAATATGTAATGATTTGTGGTGATAGCACACCATACGTAAAGTTAATTTGAGAATTATAATTTTTTATTTATTTACAGGGTATTATTGTTGATTTTTTTCCCTTATATAGAGGGGGCGGCACGCCCGTAAAACAATAATAACAACAATAAAAAACAATAATATTGATTGATAATGTGTTAGAAATAAGTAAGTATAAAAAGAGCGGCACGCTTCAAAATTAATACAAAAGAAAATTTCTTATTATGTTGACTATTCGTTTTGCCGACGGCACAGCAAAAATTATGGCAAATTTGTAAATTAATATATATTGTAGTATGTGCATATATCGAGGGTACACTGTACCAAGAACTCAGCATAAATATAACAGCAACACTTAGTTGCATTAAATAAACAAAACCAATTCAAGTGAGCGTGAAATATGATCACCCACTTATGAACTACGCTAAGTCAGCATTTCCACGCTGACCGCCATTAACATATATATATATGCACATAAGACTCTCTCTCGCTCTCTAAGACATATACATATATGCAGCCGCTCCGCTGCTGGCGTAACCGGCAGCGCAGCTACGCGGCCTTAGCCTAAGCACTTATGTACATAGGCTAAGCGTACTCAAGGAGTTATGGAATAAATGATTATTAAAACTGAACTCAAACGGCACAGACGTGCCAGTGCATTGTATGATTAACTATTGGGATATTACATGGCAGAGCCGTGCCAGTGTACTGTATGCTGAACTATTGACATATTACATGGCGACCGTGACTCGGTCTGAGTCTTGCACGGATGGAAGCTGCTGAGCAACATCAACTTTACATGGCCCACTTCTGACACCGACAATACAACAACACCAAGAAGAAGAAAATTAGGAAAACAAATAGAAGAATCAACAGCGGATCCATCGACTTTACACGACTTTAAACGAAAATTGAACGCAGTAAGTAGAGTGGTATGTGTGGCAGAAGAGGCGGCGTAGTAAAACGCCTTAGAAACCGAAAGGCAAAATTGCTCAAACTTCTAAATAGCAACGAGACCTTACCGTGGAGCACAACTGTGAAATTACACATAGAGCTTGAACACGTTAAAACGTTGCTAATAGAAAAGAAAAAGAGCCTGCCACAAGAGCCCATGCACACAACCACCTACACCTACAGCCTGTGCAGCCAGCACCGGCCTCGACTAGCGCAACAAGCTAGTCCGGATCAGCGAACCGACAGCGTTTCCAAGAACGCCCACCAATAACATTTTTTTTTAATGCACTGCGATGCATAAAATTTAATTTTTAAATTTAAAATTGTAAAATTGAGCGGAATAACAACTGCACAATTAGAGTGAGGCCTGTAAAGCCACGCAAATACTAGGCAGGAAAACATGTAAACTAACTTTTTATAATTCCAAACAATATAAACAAACAAACAATTCGATATATGTCAATAGAAACTAATGAAATAAGTAAATTTGTAGAAAATTTTGAAAATTCAGCCAAAATGGGCATTGTTGACGTAAAAACGGTAGACTCGACAGCTAATGTAATAAACAAAGTCGAAGTCGAAAACACCGACCTTAAACTAATAACAATACTTATTGTTATAATTTTTATTATAATACTAGCGCATCTATTATACAAATTATATAAGTACCACAACAGATGCATTAAGAAGCGATACCAGAGCCAGGCAAACGACCTGGATAAAATTTAAAATAAAATTACTCGTAATTAGTAACAGTAATTGCTCAAAAACATTATTGAGAAAACAAACTAATTAAAATATATGGCTATTTGCTCATTAAATTTATATATATGTTTTTGCAAATTTTATTGGTTATTTTATAAATCTGTCTGCAAAGTAAAATTTTATTCTTATTTCCTGTAAACATTCAAAAATGATATAGACAAACCAAGAATTTTTTAAAAATGAAATGGAATGGAAAAAGATTAATGCCGAATTAATTAATATTAAAGAAAAATTCGACAAATCATACAAGTGTTTAGCACAAAATAGGAATATTTCCAATGAAACTATAGGAAGACATGCAACAACACTAGTTGCATGTTTTAACCAAGCACGATCACTGATACACGACAATAAAGGAAAATTAAATACCCAACATTGGTCGTATGTATCAAGATTTTTAAATAGGTTGAAAACAAACCTAAGTAGCATTAAAACAAAATATGCACTAGACATAAGTATACCTTCGATTTTGAATACTCCAATATTAGTCGAGGAAGAAACAAACACAGATATAGAGACATTAAGCGATCCTGAAATCGCAAGCGGTTCAGACCAAAATATAAAAGAAGAAGATCTACACGATCTTACGATACCAGCGGTAATCACATTACCCGAGCTATCTGAGTCTGAACAAGAGTTGATAATTGAAGACAAAACTGTAAACATGGCCATGTCACAAGTAGAATTTCTTAAGCTAGCCTCTTCACTCATACCTGAGTTTAGTGGAAAGTCTGAGAATATACAAAGTTTCATTGATGCTCTTAGTTTAGTGGATTCACTAAAAGGAACACATGAAACTACGGCAGTCAGTCTAATAAAAACTAAACTCAAAGGCCATGTTCGAAATTTAATCAACAATGAACAAACAATTCTGTCCATAATAGACAAACTAAAAAGCGGTATAAAAGGCGAATCAGCCAAAGCATTATCCGCTAAATTGTTTAACTTGCAGCAAAAGCAAAAGACAGCAAGTCAATATATTCAAGAAGTTGAACAGTTGACAAAGGCTTTGCAAGCAGCACATATGGTAAACGGTGTATCACAAGAATATGCCGAAGAATTAAGCCTACAAGTGGCTGTAAAATCTATTATAACAAACAGCACAATTGACGAAGTCAGGTCTGTAATGAAATCACGAAATTTCAATAACATGAGTGATGTTACAACTGTCTTTGTCGATAGCTGCACAGAGTCGATAGGACATCCAAACACAGTCCTATATGCTACGCAGCATCAGAGAAATAGGTCCAACCGAGGCAATAACCGCGGAAACAACCGCGGAAATTACCAAAATAATGGCAATAGATATTACAATAATAATGGCAACAATAGACAGAGAGGCCAATATAGAGGAAACTCTAGAGGCCGTGGTAACTCAAACGGAGGCCACAACAACAACAATAACAATAATGTGAGAGTAGCCCAAAATACTTCGGGAAACTCCCAACAGCCCTTAGGTACACAGCAATAGATAGTAAAAAGGTTCATTCGATTAATCTTAGCGTAAATATATTCGTAACATTCACAAATGTAGCTACAGGCAAAAAACTAATATTATTGATATCTTTGATTAAAGAAAATTCCGATACTTTCAATGATATAAACATTAATAATAAAGTTAATATTCAGGGAATCAATCAAGCATTGATTCAATCCAAAGGACTAACATCTTTAGAAATACAAACAACTAAATATATAATTCCACACAACTTCCATATTGTCGATTCAACTTTTTCTATACCGTGTGATGTAATTTTAGGCATAGATTTTATTAAAAAATATAATTGTCAATTAGATTTCACACCTTCAAAAGATCTGCTCATAATAAGACCAGATAATCTAAATTATCCCATCTATGTTCCCATAACTTACAGCTCCGGTAATAATACAATAGTGTTACCGGCCAGATCCGAAGTTGTCCGGAAAATCGAGCTAATTTCAAATGAAGATAGCATTCTAATTCCGAACCAGGAAATTCAACCTGGTATATATGCAGCAAACACAGTCGTAACGACTGCAAATGCATTTGTCCGTTTACTAAATACAACTAGTACCGATCAAATGGTTAATATAAATAAGTTGAATTATGAACCATTAGCAAATTATGATATATCCGAAATAAATAATGAAACCAGAACGAACAATGTTATGTCAAAGTTAACTAAAAATTTTCCAAAACTATTTAATAAACAATTAAAAGAACTTTGTTGTCAATATACAGACATATTCGGACTTGAAACCGAACCAATTACAACAAATAATTTTTATAAGCAGAAACTAAGATTAAAAGATGATGAACCTGTATATATAAAAAATTATAGAAATCCTCATAGTCAAAAAGACGAAATTCAAGCTCAAGTCGATAAACTAATTAAAGATGGAATAGTTGAACCATCAGCATCAGAATATAACAGTCCACTGTTGCTAGTACCAAAGAAATCCATAGATAATGAAAAGAAAAAATGGCGATTAGTAATTGACTATCGCCAAATTAATAAAAAATTACTATCCGATAAATTTCCACTTCCTAGGATCGATGATATCTTAGATCAACTAGGAAGAGCAACATATTTCTCTTGCCTTGACTTAATGTCAGGATTCCATCAAATCGAGCTAGACGAAAACTCTAGAGATATAACATCCTTTTCAACGAGCAATGGCTCTTATCGCTTCACGCGATTGCCATTTGGTTTGAAAATAGCCCCAAATTCATTCCAAAGAATGATGACAATTGCATTCTCTGGACTTGAACCATCACAAGCATTCCTTTATATGGATGACTTAATAGTAATCGGTTGTTCCGAAAAACACATGCTTAAAAATTTTTGACATGTGTAGGAAACACAACTTGAAGCTACATCCTGAAAAATGTTCATTTTTCATGCATGAAGTCACATTTTTGGGACACAAATGCACAGATAAGGGAATCTTACCAGATGACAAAAAGTTTGATGTCATATTAAATTATCCAGTTCCACATGACTCGGATAGCGCTAGACGATTTATAGCATTTTGTAATTACTACAGACGATTCATCAAAAATTTCGCCGATTATTCTAGGCATATAACAAGATTAAATAAAAAGAATGTTCCATTTGAATGGACTGATGAATGTCAAAATGCATTTGAATATCTTAAGAAACAATTAATAAAGCCTACTCTGTTACAATATCCAGATTTTACAAAAGAATTTTGTATAATCACAGATGCTAGTTAGCAGGCCTGTGGTGCAGTGCTAACACAAGCCCACAATGGAACTCAACTTCCAGTAGCTTACGCATCGAGAACATTTACCAAAGGAGAAAGTAACAAGAGTACGACGGAACAAGAATTAACAGCTATTTATTGGGCAATCACGAAATTTAGACCCTATATCTACGGAACTCATTTCATAGTAAAAACAGACCATAGACCACTAACATTTTTGTTTTCAATGACAAACCCCAGTTCTAAATTAACGCGTATGAGACTTGAATTAGAGGAGTATAATTTTACAGTAGAGTACCTAAGAGGCAAAGATAATTTTGTAGCCGATGCATTGTCACGGATAACAATATCTGAACTAAAAGAAATACCAAATAAAATCCTGAAAGTCACTACCAGGTATCAAAGTAGACAAAAATTCTGCGCAGAAAACAATAAAGTAGAGATGCCAAGGCAATCTACTGAAACAGCTTCTCAGCCCAACGTATACGAAGTCATTAATAATGATGAAGTACGTAAAGTAGTGACCTTGCATATAAAAGATATGCTATGTTTCTTTAAACATGGTAAGAAAATTATAGCAAGAATTGATATTGGAGATTTATATACTATTAATGGAAATATTGACTTAGGACAACTATTTCCAAGGCTCGAAAAAGAAGCCGGTATATTAAAAATCAGCCAATTAAAAATGGCACCGTGGGAAAATATCTTTGAAAAAGTTTCAATAGATAATTTCAAAATTATGGGCAATAAAATATTGAACACATTGAGAGTAGCGCTACTCAACCCGGTGACCACATTAACAAATGTTAAAGAGAAAGAAGCTATATTGTCTACACTACATGATGATCCAGTACAAGGAGGTCATACAGGCATTGCAAAAACCTTGGCCAAGGTCAAAAGACATTATTACTGGAAAGGTATGACTCGTGATATAACAGAGTACATCCAGAAATGTCAAAAATGTCAAAAAGCAAAAACCACAAAAAATATTAAGACCCCTTTAACAATTACTGAAACCCCGATGAAGGCTTTTGACAGAGTGATAGTGGATACAATTGGTCCACTACCAAAGTCAGAAAAAGGCAATGAATATGCAGTCACGCTCATATGTGACTTGACTAAATATTTAGTTGCTATACCTGTCGCAAATAAAAGCGCAGCAACAGTAGCAACAGCAATATTTGAATCTTTTATTCTCAAGTACGGTCCAATGAAGACGTTCATTTCGGACATGGGAACGGAATATAAGAATTCAATTATAAATGATTTGTGCAAATATTTAAAAATAAAGAATATAACATCAACTGCACATCATCATCAAACTGTTGGAACAATAGAAAGAAGCCACAGAACATTTAACGAATATATACGATCCTATATATCAGTAAATAAAACAGATTGGGACGTATGGCTTCAATATTTTGTTTATTGCTTCAATACAACCCCCTCTATGGCACATAATTATTGTCCATATGAGTTAGTATTTGGTAAGACTAATAATCTACCAAAGTATTTTAACAGCATAAGTAATATAGAACCTATATATAACATAGATGACTACGCTAAAGAAAGTAGATATAGATTAGAAGTAGCATACAAAAGAGCAAGAAATATGCTCGAATTAAATAAACAGAAAAATAAGGAATTATATGATTTAAAAACGAGGAACATAACTCTATCAATAGGAGATAAAGTTTTACTAAAAAATGAAGTAGGCCATAAGCTAGATTTTAAATACACAGGGCCCTATAGAGTTGAAAAAATAGAAGATAATGATAATATAGTTATTTCCGGAAATAAGACTAAAAAACAAACAGTTCATAAAGATAGGTTAAAAATTTTAAATTCATAACAGACATAAAATAAACAAAAAAAAATAAAAAACAAAAAAAAAAAATGAATTATACAAAGTATGCAAAAATATATACATATATATATATAAAAAAAAAAAAAAAAATTTAAAAAAAAAACACTAAATACATTATAAATACATTACAATTATAATAAATCAATAAAATTTTCTTTAATACAATAAATTTAAGTAAAATAACTACACTTAGTTACGTTATTTTTCAAAAGGAGGGAGATGTAGTATGTGCATATATCGAGGGTACACTGTACCAAGAACTCAGCATAAATATAACAGCAACACTTAGTTGCATTAAATAAACAAAACCAATTCAAGTGAGCGTGAAATATGATCACCCACTTATGAACTACGCTAAGTCAGCATTCCCACGCTGACCGCCAATAACATATATATATATGCACATAAGACTCTCTCTCGCTCTCTAAGACATATACATATATGCAGCCGCTCCGCTGCTGGCGTAACCGGCAGCGCAGCTACGCGGCCTTAGCCTAAGCACTTATGTACATAGGCTAAGCGTACTCAAGGAGTTATGGAATAAATGATTATTAAAACTGAACTCAAACGGCACAGACGTGCCAGTGCATTGTATGATTAACTATTGGGATATTACATGGCAGAGCCGTGCCAGTGTACTGTATGCTGAACTATTGACATATTACAATATGTATATTTATGTTTAAAGATATGAGTGAATTTATATAAAAATGCTAATTTTTTGTTATATTGGTGACGACACACCAAATCAATTAATATATATATTTTATTTAATTTATAATATGATGATGTGTTATTTGCTGACGGCACTGCAATTATTATTTGTCTATGTGTATGTGGAGAAAAAGACGAGAGTCGATGATAAATTCCAAATACAGAAAATCAATGATGGCCGCTTGAGCGAGAATTGCGCTTGTTTGTTTTGATCTTATGCTTCTGTTTTGTTTTGATTCTTGCCGTTCTTTGTTTATGCGAGACAAGGGTTCGCAAATGGCAAGTGTATGGCAAGTGTGTATTGATCAATTGGCGGTTAAATATGGTGGCGACACACCGTATATATATATATGATATATGGTGGCGACACACCGATGTATATATATAATATTTTGGTGGCGACACACCTATATATATATATATATATTTATTTATGCCAATATATTTCTATTATTCAAAGTTGGAACGATGACGACACACCGAGATAAACAATAATGTGCAAAATCGGCGACGACACGCCTGTGCAATTATTATTTGATTTAATAATTTCCAAAAAAGTGTCCTCTTTAGGCAAGAGGCACAGGCACTTACGATAGGTCAGTTTGGGAAAGAATTTTGTTAAATTATTTATATATATATGTATATAGTTCTGTATGAAAAAATATAAGTATGTGAAAGTATATGTATGTGATATGTGTATGAATATGAATAATTTATATATATATATATGTATTATTCTTTTTGATTGAGAAAGGATTAAAGTTTTTCAATTAATAAATAAATAGAAATTCATTAGTAGCAGCACACACGCATACACATAATCGTTTTAGTATCTTGTGCAATAAGAAGGCAGACGATTTTATTTGTGCTGGTATGATTTTGATGCCTGTGTATATATATGTGTAATTATTATGATCAGATATGTGCGTATGTGTGCGCGTCGCACGTAGTTGCGCGACAGCAACTCATTTTGGCGTCAGTGACCAAAAATATTATATACGCACACAGATGTATATATCTAAGTTGATGTTGTAAAATTGTAAACATATTTGGACAAATTATATGTACCTTGTTAAATGTTGTGGTAGTTGTTGTTTGTTTGTTTTAATTATTGTAGCTTTTAGAATTTTTTTCTTTCTCAGTGGCCATGGAAGACGTAATAATACTGAGCTTACTCCTATTTGCACGATTTCACCTCTGCCTGTCGAGCAGGAGTGGTGAATTGTGCGGCTGGGGGTGAGCGTATTTATTCAATCGATATTTTACAAACATTATAACTGAATTTGCTGGCGCCACAGGGCTGGCTCTTACTGACAACAACTTATACAATGGACATGCGTTTATATTGACAACAGGTAAGTATTAAATTATTATATTAAAATAAATATTGATTTAAATTTAAAATATTCGTTTATTTTCAGCGGCAATCGGAGAATTTCACACGGATCGGCAGGCACACAATCTGGAGTGGGTACATCTATAGGCTTCGAGTGGCTGAGGCAATTTTTGTTGCTCACGAGGTCACAGTCCATTGGAGCTGACCTGAAAACTGCAACAGCCTTATTATGGCAGGCAGCCCACGACATCCAGTTCTTCGGGATCGGATGAATCGGCCGCAAGTGGCGGTGTGGCAAGTGAGGAATGGCTGGCTGCTAATAGGACAGTGTCGTCTGATATCAGGTGAGTGGTGTCGTTGTTGTTGCTAAGAGCTGTACTTTCAGTTTTTATTTCGCTTGTTACAGGTGAATTTGAAGTCATTGGCGTAGCAGCTGCTACAGGTCTCGGCAATGCCTGAATTGAAATGTGTTCAACAGCAGCGGATGTGAAACTAGCCGCAGGTGGCGCTTCGGCTGGTAATGCTATATCGGCCTCCGCCAGGCCTCGATCATCGATGATTGTGTGAGCTGTGCTGTTCTTGTTGTTTATCAGAGCTGTATTGATATTTTGTTTCCTTTTATTTTCAGATGCCAGGTGCTGAGGGGCTGCCGTTGTGCTCAGGAGCATTTAGCGCTTAAAGCCGCACGTGGCGAAATGGCTGGTATTGTTTGTCTGGCCACCGCCAGGCCAGGACAGTCGGCTACAATGTGTGGCAATGTGGCCGGTGGAAACTGATTTCCTGCCAATAGGACAATATCATCAAAGGCCGTGTGAATAGTACTGCAGTTTTTGTGCTGAGCTGTGTTTTCAATATGCATTTCGCTTATTACAGACGAAGTTGGAGTCACTGGCGTTGCAGCTGCCACGGGTCTCGGCAATGACTGAAGGATACTAACAGCAGTGGCTGTGTATCTGGCCGAAGGAGGCGTAGTGGCAGGTGAAGCTTGCTTGTCCTCCGCCTGTCCGCGACCGTCAGTGACTAAGTGAGCTGTGCAGTTCTTATTATCTCTCAGAGTTATGCTAATGTATTGTATTCTTTCCGTGTCAGATGTATGAGGAGCCGCAGACGATTGTGTTACCACAGGGCCAGGTTTTGTGGATTTGCCGCTGTGCTCACGAGCATTTGTTGCTTTTACAGCCGCACGTGGCAAATTGGCTGGTATTGTTTGTCTGGCCACCGCCAGGCCAGGACAGTCGGATACAATGTATGGCAATGTGGCCGGTGGAAACTGATTTGCTGCCAATAGGACAATATCATCAAAGGCCGTGTGAATAGTACTGCAGTTTTTATGCTGAGCTGTGTTTTCAATATGCATTTCGCTTATTACAGACGAAGTGGGAGTCACTGACGTTGCAACTGCTGAAGGTCTCGGCAATGCCTGAGTGATACTCTGTCCAGCAACAGCAGTTGTGGAACTTACCGCGGGTGGCGCTATGGCTGGTAAAGCTTGATCGGTGATTATGTAAGCTGTGCTGTTCTTGTTGTTTATCAGAGCTGTATTGATATTTTGTGTACTTTTCATTTCAGATGTGTCAGGAGTCGCGGACGTTTGCGCTACAACAGGGCCAGTTGTTGAGAAGCTGCCGTTGAGCTCAGAAGCCTTTAGTGCGCGTACAGCCGCACGTGGCAAAATGGCTGGCAATGATTGGCCAGCCACCGCCAGGCCAGGACAGTCGACTACATTGTGTGGTAGTGTGACCAGTGGAGAAACCTTTATCTGGTTTCAGTTGTCCCATATAGGGTGCAACCTCAGATTTATTTCTGATATTCTTGGTTAGTTTATTGGTAAGGGGAATACAAACACAGGGATTGTTCAAGTGGCTAGCTTGTAATTAACATTAAAACAAAAACTAAATTAAACCAAGGTTGAGATGAGTGCGGCACACAGCGTGTATGAACCTATAACGCCTTAAAGCCAGCAGCATTGAAGGTTGTAGGGAAGATTGCTGACTGCCCATCCATAATGTTAGGAAGGGTGAGCAGGAGCATGATTTTGGTAATCCAGCTCATCCCAAGCCGGTTGTAAGTGACTACTGCCAGTTTGAAGGTAGCCAGCATGTTGATCCCTTAAGGGGGTATGATTGGTGTTGATTTGATAATGTGTATGGTTTTTTTACGGTTTTGTAGGTGAGTATCGAGCAGATTTACAGATGTGGCAGGCTCAGATGGAGAATGTGGTAGTGAGTTTTTACAGCGGACGCTGGACCCAGGATTGAGTTTGGTGACAATATCACGAGATGAGTTTAGTGAATATTTGATGGTGGCTTAATAGGCGATGGACATAAGTACGGGATGCGGGATGGAGGTCTTAGATGGCTAGCTTATGTGTAACATTGAATAGTAATATATGTTAAAGTAAGGAGGGGGTAAACGTTGCATACAGTGTTTAAGGATTTGGGATGCTTTAGGGTCAGAAGCATAGTAGTTTTAATGGGAAGATAGCAGTCAATCTCCAGCGCTAATAGGGGGTGTCAGAAGTATAAGTTAACGGTCCAGCTATTCTTAAGCTAATTTGGTTTTAGGCGACTGGAATCATGATTGGAGGTTGTCCACAGTTTTTGATTCCAGTACGGAGGTATGGTTGGTGTTGCTTGTTCTCGGGGCGGAGGTGGTTTAGTGTACAGTGGTGGGGGTGGTTAGAGTGAGTATCAGCTAGGCTTCTCAGTTATGGCAGGCTCCGATTGAGGTTATGATGGTAAGTTATCCAGCAGGTACTGGGCGTGGATTTGGCCCATGAGACTATTTCATAAGGTAATGACGATAGATATAGTGATGATTTATCTGAGCAGATGATGATTTGATGATTGATTCTGGCTGTCTTGTGGGAAGACTTATGTAAGCGTATGGTGATGATTTGATATTTGTACGTAAGAGTTTCTTCTGAGCAGCTGTTGATGGAGGACCCAGGAACGGTTATCGAGCAGCGTTGAGGTTAGAGATGGCTGTGGCGATTTTGCAGTGGTGACCAGGTTGGTTTTTGTGATATTTTTTTTTTTTTGCAGGTGCAAGAATGGTTATGGAGACTTAGGAGATGTTGATGGTTAGATTGTTAGTATCCAGAATAAAAGGTGTATGCAACGGGTAAGTTGGAGATGTAAGGGGAACAGATGTAAGTTTAATGAAGGTTAATAGGTACTAATACTGGGTTTTGAAATTTGGAATTGTTGTTACAAGGTGTGGGTCAGAGAATCATGGTGGTTGGGTATGTGTGCGTTGCCTGGATATTGAAGTTAATGGCGTGTGTACGGCTTGTAGACTTTGTTATTGCCTCTGGCAGAACGATGATTTGCTGATTGCGATTGGTAAGTGGGTGTGAATAGTTTAAATGTTGAAGTTGTTGGGATATTAGGGCTTGTAAACTGTGTTGATTTAGCTTCATCCAGCAGCACGATGATTTGAAGACATGTGCTGATTGCGGCAGGCAGGTTTCGACGAGTGAACAATAAGGCCCTGATGGTGGTGTAAAAGATGCAGTTGACGCTCGTCCTACGGTCCAACGGTAGATCGTGAAGTCAGCCAAGTACCAGCCAGTGGGCACGGGTCCCTATGATGTTAGTGTAATAGTAATGTTTAGTATTTTTATTTTATTTGCTTTTATTTTAATTTTTTGCCTTTAAGAAGGCAATTGATGCAGTCTTAATAAAGGCTGAAAATCACGATAATCTTTGGAAGACTAAGAAACCTTGGAATATTCTTTTTTTCTTTATTTTTTTTTTTTGTATTTATAGTCTTAAAAAGGAGTGAACAGAGAGAGATGTTATTGAGGTGCTGATTGATAGCATTAGATGGAGGTTGCCTTGTTGGTAGCTGGTTAGGCCAGATACGGTTTAGGTTCCGTGAGAGACGTGGAGTGAGTGAGTGCATAGTATTGTTGGGATGGTGGGGGAGTCGGTCCAAGTGTCTCTTGGAGTTTATATTTATCTCGGTCCAGACAGAGCTGACCTTTAGGGCATCGTGAATGGTGCGGTTGCTGACAAAGCAGGTGTGGGGATTGAAGTTTTTTTTATTTTTAACAATATATATCCGCCTGTTGCAGTGATATATATGTATAAGATGGCGACCCGTAACTATACCCTTGGCTAACCGTAGGTTAGTGGTATGTTTCGAGTGGTTTTCCGCGGACGCCATCGAGTGGACCATGCGGATACGGTAGTTTTTCTTGGGGGTCCAATAGGTGGGGCGGGGATTTGGGGTGTTTGGTATTGCCAGTTGTCAGGTAAGACCGCTTTCCATTGGAGGGCTGGTGCATATTTCATATTTTTGCTTATGTCTGCTTAGTTCCAATCAGACTGGGCTCCCAGTACCTGAGTCAAATATTGGTAAAGCTGTTTATGAGTTGGTTATTGGCAGAGTGGTCTGCAGTTTATCACTTTGCTTATGCTTGCTCACATTGACCGCTCAGTTCCAATAGACTGAGCTCCCAGTACCCGAGTCAAACATTGGAAAAGCTGTTTATAAGTATGTTATTGGCAGAGTGGTCTGCAGTTTTTTATTTAGCTTATGTTTGCTCACATAGGCCGCTCAGTTCCAATCAGACTGAGCTCCTAGTACCCGAGTCAAGCATTGGAAAAGCTGTTTATAAGTATGTTATTGGCAGAGTGGTCTGCAGTTTATTATTATTTATTATAGACCTCTTAACGGCGGGCAGTAGATGGCTGCTATTTTAAGGAGTGGTTGATCTGGAAGGGTAACGCAGATTGGTATACATTGTGTGGCCAGGGTGCTGATTTTTAGGAGGGCCATGTGTTCTATGTTATGGTTGATGGTGACCGCTGAGCCCCCTCTTCTTCTGTTGGTTGGATGGTTGGCCAAATATATGTCATGTGCCTTTATGATGATGGAGTCTGAGTCAGTAAGGTGGGTTTCTGACACCAGAACAATATCAATGCTGTATTGATGAATATGTGCTTCGAGTTCTGTAGTTTTGTTTAGTATTCCACCTGCATTCCAGGTAATGATCCTAAGCTTATTTTGTTGGTTATTACTGAGGTTGTTGTTAGGCATGATGGTTGACTTGTTGTTGTATGGAGTGTTATTGTGGTAAGTATTTGTCCTAGGGGTGGGTAATCTGTTTGATAGGAATTTTTATGTGTTATGCACTGAAGGTAGTTGTTATTATCTGTAATAGTGCTTAAAAGGTTGTCAGCAGGGGCAGGCTAGGATTGATGAGTCAGTTATTGGTTGTTTTGGTGCTCAGTTCAGTCTATTTTGTGCTATGTTGGTGTAGTGTGTTGTAGTGATAGACTGGTTTTTAAGTTGGCCTTCAATGGCAGTTTATTCATGTTTTTAAGATAGGTAACAATATTAAAATTAGTTAAATAGTAGTTTTAGTTATAACTAATATAATATTAATATTTGTTTTGTTGTCCTTCAGTGGCAATTTTTTTTTTTTATTATTCAGTTCTTAAGGCTAATTTAATAGTAGTTATATTATAATAGTAATGTTTATGTAATAGTTTATTTTGTTTTAATTTTGTATTTATTTATGGTGATGTGTGGTTATATATTATATTGTGGAGTATATTGCGGACGTTCTTGTTGGTTGATTATGTTTCGTGGAGGAGGGCGTCGTATGAGTGGAACATGGAATGTGTTTGGTGTAACTGGCGAGGTCCAGGGGATCTAGGCTGAGTTGCAGTATCCTGAGCTAGGTTCCGTGAGGGGAAGTATTGTGCACGGAGCATGTCTGTTTTGTTGTATCTGGTTTCCCTTATTTCGGGCTTTATCGAGTTGTTGAAGATTGGTTCATTTATCCAGCCCAGGGAGTTTAGAGCCTGGTTAGCAAGGTTTGTTTGGTTGTCCATTGGGATTTTCCGCAGGGCTTCCTTGTACACTGGACATCCTCTAAATATGGCTACATGATTTCCGCTGCAGTTTGCGCATTTTCCATTGACTTCCCTGGGCTTGGTGCATTTGTGTGATGGATGCGAGTCTGCACATTTAAAGCATACATATTTTGGAGCCTTATAATTTTCGATTCCATGTCCGAATTTTTGGCACTTGCGGCATTGTATTATATATATGGTTCTATTTGGCTCTTCCATTGTTACTTTATAGGTGTCTAGTTTGGAAATTTTAAGAGCTTCTTCTCTATTGTTGCTTTTTGGAATCAGGTCCACTTTAAAGGCGTTTGTTGGTTGTCCAGTGATGTTGACGTGCACGTGGCAAATTGGCTGGCAATGATTGGCTAGCCACCGCCAGGCCAGGACAGTGGACTACATTGTGTGGTAGTGTGACCAGCGGAGAAACCTTTATCTGGTTTCAGTTGTCCCATATAGGGTGCAACCTCAGATTTATTTCTGATATTCTTGGTTAGTTTATTGGTAAAGGGGAGTACAAACACAGGGATTGTTCAAGTGGCTAGCTTGTAATTAACATTAAAACAAAAACTAAACTAAACCAAGGTTGAGCTGAGTGCGGCACACAGCGTGTATGAACCTATAACGCCTTAAAGTCAGCAGTATTGAAGGTTGTAGGGAAGATTGCTGACTGCCCATCCATAATGTTAGGAAGGGTGAGCAGGAGCATGATTTTGGTAATCCAGCGCATCCCAAGCCGGTTGTAAGTGACTACTGCCAGTTTGAAGGTAGCCAGCATGATGATCCCTTAAGGGGGTATGATTGGTGTTGATTTGATAATGTGTGTGGTTTTTTTACGGTTTTGTAGGTGAGTATCGAGCAGATTTACAGATGTGGCAGGCTCAGATGGAGAATGTGGTAGTGAGTTTTTACAGCGGACGCTGGACCCAGGATTGAGTTTGGTGACAATATCACGAGATGAGTTTAGTGAATATTTGATGGTGGCTTAATAGGCGATGGACATAAGTACGGGATGCGGGATGGAGGTCTTAGATGGCTAGCTTATGTGTAACATTGAATAGTAATATATGTTAAAGTAAGGAGGGGGTAAACGTTGCATACAGTGTTTAAGGATTTGGGATGCTTTAGGGTCAGAAGCATAGTAGTTTTAATGGGAAGATAGCAGTCAATCTCCAGCGCTAATAGGGGGTGTCAGAAGTATAAGTTAACGGTCCAGCTATTCTTAAGCTAATTTGGTTTTAGGCGACTGGAATCATGATTGGAGGTTGTCCACAGTTTTTGATTCCAGTACGGAGGTATGGTTGGTGTTGCTTGTTCTCGGGGCGGAGGTGGTTTAGTGTACAGTGGTGGGGGTGGTTAGAGTGAGTATCAGCTAGGCTTCTCAGTTATGGCAGGCTCCGATTGAGGTTATGATGGTAAGTTATCCAGCAGGTACTGGGCGTGGATTTGGCCCATGAGACTATTTCATAAGGTAATGACGATAGATATAGTGATGATTTATCTGAGCAGATGATGATTGATCCTGGCTGTCTTGTGGGAAGACTTATGTAAGCGTATGGTGATGATTTGATATTTGTACGTAAGAGTTTCTTCTGAGCAGCTGTTGATGGAGGACCCAGGAACGGTTATCGAGCAGCGTTGAGGTTAGAGATGGCTGTGGCGATTTTGCAGTGGTGACCAGGTTGGTTTTTGTGATATTTTTTTTTTTTGCAGGTGCAAGAATGGTTATGGAGACTTAGGAGATGTTGATGGTTAGATTGTTAGTATCCAGAATAAAAGGTGTATGCAACGGGTAAGTTGGAGATGTAAGGGGAACAGATGTAAGTTTAATGAAGGTTAATAGGTACTAATACTGGGTTTTGAAATTTGGAATTGTTGTTACAAGGTGTGGGTCAGAGAATCATGGTGGTTGGGTATGTGTGCGTTGCCTGGATATTGAAGTTAATGGCGTGTGTACGGCTTGTAGACTTTGTTATTGCCTCTGGCAGAACGATGATTTGCTGATTGCGATTGGTAAGTGGGTGTGAATAGTTTAAATGTTGAAGTTGTTGGGATATTAGGGCTTGTAAACTGTGTTGATTTAGCTTCATCCAGCAGCACGATGATTTGAAGACATGTGCTGATTGCGGCAGGCAGGTTTCGACGAGTGAACAATAAGGCCCTGATGGTGGTGTAAAAGATGCAGTTGACGCTCGTCCTACGGTCCAACGGTAGATCGTGAAGTCAGCCAAGTACCAGCCAGTGGGCACGGGTCCCTATGATGTTAGTGTAATAGTAATGTTTAGTATTTTTATTTTATTTGCTTTTATTTTAATTTTTTGCCTTTAAGAAGGCAATTGATGCAGTCTTAATAAAGGCTGAAAATCACGATAATCTTTGGAAGACTAAGAAACCTTGGAATATTCTTTTTTTCTTTATTTTTTTTTTTGTATTTATAGTCTTAAAAAGGAGTGAACAGAGAGAGATGTTATTGAGGTGCTGATTGATAGCATTAGATGGAGGTTGCCTTGTTGGTAGCTGGTTAGGCCAGATACGGTTTAGGTTCCGTGAGAGACGTGGAGTGAGTGAGTGCATAGTATTGTTGGGATGGTGGGGGAGTCGGTCCAAGTGTCTCTTGGAGTTTATATTTATCTCGGTCCAGACAGAGCTGACCTTTAGGGCATCGTGAATGGTGCGGTTGCTGACAAAGCAGGTGTGGGGATTGAAGTTTTTTTTATTTTTAACAATATATATCCGCCTGTTGCAGTGATATATATGTATAAGATGGCGACCCGTAACTATACCCGGGGGTATATAGGGCGTCGTATGAGTGGAACATGGAATGTGTTTGGTGTAACTGGCGAGGTCCAGGGGATCTAGGCTGAGTTGCAGTATCCTGAGCTAGGTTCCGTGAGGGGAAGTATTGTGCACGGAGCATGTCTGTTTTGTTGTATCTGGTTTCCCTTATTTCGGGCTTTATCGAGTTGTTGAAGATTGGTTCATTTATCCAGCCCAGGGAGTTTAGAGCCTGGTTAGCAAGGTTTGTTTGGTTGTCCATTGGGATTTTCCGCAGGGCTTCCTTGTACACTGGACATCCTCTAAATATGGCTACATGATTTCCGCTGCAGTTTGCGCATTTTCCATTGACTTCCCTGGGCTTGGTGCATTTGTGTGATGGATGCGAGTCTGCACATTTAAAGCATACATATTTTGGAGCCTCATAATTTTCGATTCCATGTCCGAATTTTTGGCACTTGCGGCATTGTATTATATATATGGTTCTATTTGGCTCTTCCATTGTTACTTTATAGGTGTCTAGTTTGGAAATTTTAAGAGCTTCTTCTCTATTGTTGCTTTTTGGAATCAGGTCCACTTTAAAGGCGTTTGTTGGTTGTCCAGTGATGTTGACGTGCACGTGGCAAATTGGCTGGCAATGATTGGCTAGCCACCGCCAGGCCAGGACAGTGGACTACATTGTGTGGTAGTGTGACCAGCGGAGAAACCTTTATCTGGTTTCAGTTGTCCCATATAGGGTGCAACCTCAGATTTATTTCTGATATTCTTGGTTAGTTTATTGGTAAAGGGGAGTACAAACACAGGGATTGTTCAAGTGGCTAGCTTGTAATTAACATTAAAACAAAAACTAAACTAAACCAAGGTTGAGCTGAGTGCGGCACACAGCGTGTATGAACCTATAACGCCTTAAAGTCAGCAGTATTGAAGGTTGTAGGGAAGATTGCTGACTGCCCATCCATAATGTTAGGAAGGGTGAGCAGGAGCATGATTTTGGTAATCCAGCGCATCCCAAGCCGGTTGTAAGTGACTACTGCCAGTTTGAAGGTAGCCAGCATGATGATCCCTTAAGGGGGTATGATTGGTGTTGATTTGATAATGTGTGTGGTTTTTTTACGGTTTTGTAGGTGAGTATCGAGCAGATTTACAGATGTGGCAGGCTCAGATGGAGAATGTGGTAGTGAGTTTTTACAGCGGACGCTGGACCCAGGATTGAGTTTGGTGACAATATCACGAGATGAGTTTAGTGAATATTTGATGGTGGCTTAATAGGCGATGGACATAAGTACGGGATGCGGGATGGAGGTCTTAGATGGCTAGCTTATGTGTAACATTGAATAGTAATATATGTTAAAGTAAGGAGGGGGTAAACGTTGCATACAGTGTTTAAGGATTTGGGATGCTTTAGGGTCAGAAGCATAGTAGTTTTAATGGGAAGATAGCAGTCAATCTCCAGCGCTAATAGGGGGTGTCAGAAGTATAAGTTAACGGTCCAGCTATTCTTAAGCTAATTTGGTTTTAGGCGACTGGAATCATGATTGGAGGTTGGCCACAGTTTTTGATTCCAGTACGGAGGTATGGTTGGTGTTGCTTGTTCTCGGGGCGGAGGTGGTTTAGTGTACAGTGGTGGGGGTGGTTAGAGTGAGTATCAGCTAGGCTTCTCAGTTATGGCAGGCTCCGATTGAGGTTATGATGGTAAGTTATCCAGCAGGTACTGGGCGTGGATTTGGCCCATGAGACTATTTCATAAGGTAATGACGATAGATATAGTGATGATTTATCTGAGCAGATGATGATTTGACGGGCGTGTGTGGAAGTTTCTTTTTCTGTTTTGATCCTGGCTGTCTTGTGGGAAGACTTATGTAAGCGTATGGTGATGATTTGATATTTGTACGTAAGAGTTTCTTCTGAGCAGCTGTTGATGGAGGACCCAGGAACGGTTATCGAGCAGTGTTGAGGTTAGAGATGGCTGTGGCGATTTTGCAGTGGTGACCAGGTTGGTTTTTGTGATATTTTTTTTTTTTGCAGGTGCAAGAATGGTTATGGAGACTTAGGAGATGTTGATGGTTAGATTGTTAGTATCCAGAATAAAAGGTGTATGCAACGGGTAAGTTGGAGATGTAAGGGGAACAGATGTAAGTTTAATGAAGGTTAATAGGTACTAATACTGGGTTTTGAAATTTGGAATTGTTGTTACAAGGTGTGGGTCAGAGAATCATGGTGGTTGGGTATGTGTGCGTTGCCTGGATATTGAAGTTAATGGCGTGTGTACGGCTTGTAGACTTTGTTATTGCCTCTGGCAGAACGATGATTTGCTGATTGCGATTGGTAAGTGGGTGTGAATAGTTTAAATGTTGAAGTGGTTGGGATATTAGGGCTTGTAAACTGTGTTGATTTAGCTTCATCCAGCAACACGATGATTTGAAGACATGTGCTGATTGCGGCAGGCAGGTTTCGACGAGTGAACAATAAGGCCCTGATGGTCGTGTAAGATGCAGTTGACGCTCGTCCTACGGTCCAACGGTAGATCGTGAAGTCAGCCAAGTACCAGCCAGTGGGCACGGGTCCCTATGATGTTAGTTTAATAGTAATGTTTAGTATTTTTATTTTATTTGTTTTTATTTTAACTTTTTGCCTTTAAGAAGGCAATTGATGCAGTCTTAATAAAGGCTGAAAATCACGATAATCTTTGGAAGACTAAGAAACCTTGGAATATTCTTTTTTTCTTTATTTTATTTTTTTTTTGTATTTATAGTCTTAAAAAGGAGTGAACAGAGAGAGGTTATTGAGGTGCTGATTGATAGCATTAGATGGTGGTTGCCTTGTTGGTAGCTGGTTAGGCCAGATACGGTTTAGGTTCCGTGAGAGACGTGGAGTGAGTGAGTGCATAGTATTGTTGGGATGGTGGGGGAGTCGGTCCAAGTGTCTCTTGGAGTTTATATTTATCTCGGTCCAGACAGAGCTGACCTTTAGGGCATCGTGAATGGTGCGGTTGCTGACAAAGCAGGTGTGGGGATTGAAGTTTTTTTATTTTTAACAATATATATCCGCCTGTTGCAGTGATATATAATTAGATTTTTCTTTATTTGCTGTGAGTTTGAGTCTTATAAAAACCGCGCACAGCTCTAACGGTTAAATTGAATTAAATACAAGGCGAAATTTCACGACAAGTTCATTTATTGAAGATCAACTTAAGACTAAAATTCAGTAGAACTTATTATGCTTATTTATGCTGAGAAGCTTATTTTTACTTAAAGACGCGCAGCTGCAATTATCTGACTGAGGTGTCTATTGCTTTGTGTAACTGTACAAGTGCAGCTGCAATTATCTAGTAAGGTGTTTATTGCTTTGCTTATCTGTTTGGATGCAGCTGCAATTATCTGAATAATGTTTTATTGCTTTTGCAGGCGATAAGCGCTTGCAGATTCGCAGCTGCAATTATGCTACCTTCTTATATTTGTCCCTATAACTGTGCATATGTGCGAATATGCCACTTCCCTTCCCTTATAGAGAAGTCTATGCCTAAGCAGGGACTTATTAGTACAATACAGGTAGTGTTGTTTGGTTAACATTACATGTTGTGGTTTTGCACCTTGGTTTACATCATTTTAAAAATTTTTAATTGGATTTAATTTTACATATGGTAGGTATAAGTATAATATAATTAGTTATTTTGGAAAATTATATGAACAATGGTGTTGTGATATTTATTTTTGTTAATTCAAGAGGTGCGTATAGAGGTGTGAAATCTATTTCTATTTTTTTTTTTATTTTTTTTTTGTTTTTTTTTTTTGACAATTTGACTTAAGTTTCTAGTTACAATCATTTCTGTTGTTTGTATTGGTATAAAGTTACAAATTGGTATACATTTTTTTATTGTTGCATTTCATCATTCGTATTACGTCATTTAGCTCATGAATCTAATCGAATTTTGTGCAACGGTCTCTAAATTTTTTTGGAATTCCACTCGATGATTTTCGTCGAGTGTGCCAAAAAGATATTTTTATGCTGAGCCTATTATGTTAAACAGTCCTTGTTTCTGTCTATTTTCTTGGTGTAGGGTTATTCCGGTGTTCTATTGCAGTTAGTTGTACTGTTAATTGTTGTCAAATTAATTATTTTAATTTATTTTCATGTGGTGATTAATAGAACTAACATCACTATTGTATTTAATAGACCTGTGATATTGAGATTTGATTAAATTTCTTTCGTTTTTTAAATTGTGTTTTATAGTAGCGTGTAATTCTATTTCTGTTAGTAATTTGATAATGGTCTGGGTCTGTTTGTTCAACGTTTTTATTAGCTTTAAAAGGGTTTTCTAATTTTCCTTTTTGTAATGGTCCTTTTCGATATCTAGTATCAACTTCGTTATCTTGTCGGTCACCGTTAATTTTATTTATTATTTTTTCTTTTTTTCCTTGGGTATCTAAATTTGGTTGTCCGGCATATAAGAAAATGTGTGCAGGAGTTTGTCCAGTTGTGTCATGTTTTGTTTTGTGATTGTAAATGTAAAGAATTGTTTCTATTTTGCTGAGTTTATTTTCTTCGTCATTTAAAGTGTTAATTATACTGATTTTTTCATTTATTGTTTTATGTAGTCTTTCGATGTCTGCTATTCCTGTTTTTGTTGTATTTAATTGTATTTCTACTCCTTCACTTTCAAGCCATTTTTTTAGTGCTAAGCTGGAAAATGCGCCGTCTCGGGCAGCTTTTAATAATATTGGTTTTCCTAACTGATTAAATATGCGCATTAATGCATTTTTGCATTCTATCCAGTCTTTTGTTTTAATATTTTCAAGAGTAGCGAATTTTGAATAAATGTCCATGCAGCTAAGATAATGTTTGCCTTCAGAAGAATAAATGTCAATTACAAATTTGTCACGACAGTGTTCGGGCTTGGGTGTAATTTTCATTAGCATTTTTGTGTTTCTATGTTCTGATTTTGCTAAGTTGCAAATATGACATTCGTTTATTATGTTTTGTGTTAATATTTGACTATTAGGGAAATAATAGGTTTCACAAAAAAGTTTATTTGTTTTTTGAATTCCGGGGTGTAGGAGTTTTTCATGGGTTTTCAAAATAAGTTCTTTGAATTCGGCATAGGAGTTAATGTTTTTTAATTGAATGAGACTTCGAAGAATTTTAGTATGGCTAGTGTTAATAATTTCCTTGTGTGCGTTTTGAATTATTTCAAAATCTGCATCACTGTCTATAAATATTGCACTGGTTTTTGTGCAAAAATGGTCTATTAAATATTTTTCGGCTTTATCTTTAGTCATGTTATCGTATGTAATGTGAATTATTAATTTTTTGAAGTAATTTTCTTTTTTTACGTTTGGAATGCCTTTAGAAAATATAATTTGTCTTTTAAATGTGTTTATTGGTTTCTCTGTAGTGAATATTAAATTACTATTGTCTTCGTCAGCGCTATATTGTGTTTCTTCTCCGAAATAAGTCTGTTCTATTTTTACTCGTGATAGAGCGTCAGCTTTGTGGTTTTCTTTTCCTTTTATATGTTTTATGTCAAAGTCATATTCAGATAATTTAACTCTCCATCGGGTTAATTTTGAATTTGGTTCTTTCATTTTGTACAGCCAACATAATGGTTGATGGTCACTATTGATTTCGAAATGTCGTCCTAGTAGGTAATGTCTAAAAGTTTTTGTTGCCCATACAATGGCTAAAAGCTCTTTTTCTATGGCACTGTAGTTAGTTTCGTGGTCATTGAGAGTTCTGCTAATAAAACTAATGGGATGTCCGTCTTGAGAGAGTACTGCTCCAAGAGCAACATTACTTGCGTCAGTGGTTAAAACGAATTTACTTTTAAAGTCTGGAATTTTTAGAATTGGGTCATTAGAAATTAGTTTTAATTTTTCAAAAGCTCTAATGTATTCAGGATTTTTCATGTCGATTTTTGAGTCTTTTCTAAGTACTGCTGTCATTGGTTTGGCTATGTCTGCAAAATTTGGAATGAACTTTCTGTAGTAACCGGTTAATCCAAGAAAACCTTTTATTTCTTTGGTTTTTGTGGGAATTGGATATTTGTGAATTGCTTTGATTTTATCAGGATTGGGTTTTATTCCATCATTAGTTATGACATGTCCTAGGAATGAAGTTTCTTGTTTTAGAAACTCGCATTTATCAAGTTGTAATTTGAGATTTGCTTCAGAAAGCTTCTCGAAAACAAATTGGAGTGATTGCAAATGTTCTTCTAAGGATGTTGAGAATACAATTATATCATCAAGATATACCACACAATGTTTATTTAGTAACGGTCGTAAAACATTATTCATGCAACGTTGAAAGGTTGCGGGTGCATTTTTTAATCCAAATGGCATACGAAGATATTCATAGTGGCCATGTTTAGTAGAGAAAGCTGTTTTTTGAATGGAATCTGGATGCATTTCAAGTTGGTGGAATCCTTTTGCAAGGTCAATTGTAGTGAAATAATTGCATCTACCTAGTTTTCCTAAAATCTCGTCCATATTTGGTATTGGGTGCCTATCGCTTATGGTTACTTCATTTAATCTCCTGTAGTCAATTACGATTCTGAATTTTTGTTTACCTGAAGCATCTTGCTTTTTCGGTACGATCCATATAGGACTACAATAAGGAGAATTGCTAGGCCTTATGATACCTTGATTAAGCATGTCTTGAATTTGATGTTCAACTTCCTGTTCATATGCTTGTGGATAACTGTATGGTTTTGTATGTAGGGCTGAATTGTGGGTAGTATTTATAATGTGTTTTTCTTGATTACTGAAACTAAGTTGGTTGCCTTCTTTATATTGTATGTGTTGATATTGTTTCAACAAACTGATTAAATTGATTCTTTCTTCTTCATTTAAATGATCTAATCGGTAAGGGCTTGAGTTGGCAGATTCTTGGTTATCGGAAATTTCTCTAATTGGATTTCTAAACTGTTTATTAGTTTCAGGATTTGGTTGGGCTAAGAAGTGGCTCTGATTTGTGATTGGAATATCGTTGGTTAGTTTATACCTTCTATTGTATAAAGTAACAGTTTGGGTTTTATAATCTATAACGGCTTGTGCTTCTGAAAGCATTTTTCTACCAATTAATAGTTCATAGTCTGAGGAGAATTGGTGTAGAAGAAATTCATTATTACCCTTGAATAGGTTATTAGAAAGGACGTTAACTTTCTTTGTGATAGTTAAAGGTCCGTTGCTGGTTTGAATGAAACAATCGGTGTCATGAACTTGTAAATTGAAAACATTTGATGTCATCATATTTACAGTAGATCCTGTATCTATTAAACATTTCAGATTTTTGCCTTTATAAGTGATTACTATGTACTGTTGGTTTCCAAGGCTGGAAGCTGAAAATTTTCGGCTTGCTCGATTTCTATTTCATTTGGTTGTTCTGTCTCGTGTTCTGCTGATTGTGTGTATGTAAAGTCTGGGCTTTGTGGGTAACTTTCTGCTTGATAATATTGTGGATAATATTCAGGATAAGCAGCGCATTGATTATAGTATTCTTGTTGCATGTAATCATGATAGTTTAGCTCTTCCTGATTTCTAGCTTCATCGTCAATACTCATCTTACTCTGTCCACTTTCTGCAGGTCTAACTTGTTTAGTCGGTTGGTTGGCTGCGCCAGAGTTATTGAAAGAGTTTTGTTGTGGGGTTACTTGTCCGAAACGATTGTTGTCGAATTGGGTTTGTCGGGAGTTTGGTCTGGGTGTAAAGTAGGTTGGTCTGATTGGACTAAGTATTTGTTGCATTGGTTGAGGTGAATAATTATTAGGTTTAAAAGTGTTGTTGTTAGTATAGTTGGGTGATGGTTGATGATATGGTTGTTGAATGTAAGGCTGATGGGGTCGATATGGGACATAGGGTTGATTTGGTTGAAGAAAAGTGGGGAATCTTTGAATATTTGGGTTTGGTTGATACAATGGCTTCAAATATTTTTCTTGTTTTACTTTATTTGGGGTTGGATTAAGACAGGGTTCGTTATAAAGATTTTTTTCTTGCAAAATATTAATTAGAGATCTTAAATCGGGAATTTCGCAATTTATGATTCGAATGCAAATGTTTGTGGGTAATTTTTGAATAAGGTCGTCAATGCTAGTTTTGATTAGTCGCGCATACAATGTTTTTTCGTCAATGTTATTTTCTAGTTCTAGCTTACTCATTAGTGTCTGCCTACGGTGTTCTGCTTCTTCCAGAAAAGCTCGCACGTTGCCTTTAAACGGGGTGCTCCTGAATTCCTTCAGTAGGATGTGGTTCTTAGTTTGCGTCTTGTAGTTCAGTATTAGTTGCTTCCGAAGATCCGTCCAGGTCCTCAAGTTGCTTACGCCAAGGGATAACATCACTTCACTGCTGATGCAGCGTTCCACAATTCCAAAAAGAATTGACCTCTGCCTTGCATCGTTGGTGGTGTAGAGGGCCAAAATGTAGTCGATCCGGTTGATGAACGTGTACAAAGCGTTCGTATCTCCAGTGAACTTCTCAACGTTTTTAAGTTGGTTGATCACTTGTGCCATGTTGGCATCGGTCAGGGGTGTTATTGCGTTGCCTTCCATTATACATTTTTTGTTTTTTTTTTTTTTTATTTAATTATTTTTTGTTTACTTGGTTTTATTTTTAATTTTTCTTATCTCTTAGTTTTTGTTGTTTCACTTCAACTTCTCTTATTTTAGGTTCAGTTTCTTTTAGTTGTTGATTATATTTTTATTGTATTCACTTAATTTGTTAACTTACAGTTTAAAATGTTTGATTGGTTTGCACAGATAGCACTTTCGAATCTTTTGAGATAACCAGAAGTTTCTGGAATTATTTTCTCTTCGAATTCTATCGCGTCTTCTTGAATTGTTTTTCAAGTTTTTTGCACAATCCGCGGCTTTGGCAATATGCGAATTTTGGTGTACACGTCACTGTCGAGGTTTAATAAAAAATTGACGCGATATTGACCGTCGCTTGGGTTGCCTTCGCGTTGGTTGTTTTAGCGGATAACAGTAAACGGGACACAAGAATTAATAACTTAGCATCAGGATCCACAATTTATTGTTATCCTACCGGCTGCGCCAATTAGATTTTTCTTTATTTGCTGTGAGTTTGAGTCTTATAAAAACCGCGCACAGCTCTAACGGTTAAATTGAATTAAATACAAGGCGAAATTTCACGACAAGTTCATTTATTGAAGATCAACTTAAGACTAAAATTCAGTAGAACTTATTATGCTTATTTATGCTGAGAAGCTTATTTTTACGTAAAGACGCGCAGCTGCAATTATCTGACTGAGGTGTCTATTGCTTTGTGTAACTGTACAAGTGCAGCTGCAATTATCTAGTAAGGTGTTTATTGCTTTGCTTATCTGTTTGGATGCAGCTGCAATTATCTGAATAATGTTTTATTGCTTTTGCAGGCGATAAGCGCTTGCAGATTCGCAGCTGCAATTATGCTACCTTCTTATATTTGTCCCTATAACTGTGCATATGTGCGAATATGCCACTATATATGTATAAGATGGCTACCCGTAACTATACCCTTGGCTAACCGTAGGTTAGTGGTATGTTTCGAGTGGTTTTCCGCGGACGCCATCGAGTGGACCATGCGGATACGGTAGTTTTTCTTGGGGGTCCAATAGGTGGGCGGGGATTTGGGGTGTTTGGTATTGCCAGTTGTCAGGTAAGACCGCTTTCCATTGGGAGGGCTGGTGCATATTTCATATTTTTGCTTATGTCTGCTTAGTTCCAATCAGACTGGGCTCCCAGTACCTGAGTCAAATATTGGTAAAGCTGTTTATGAGTTGGTTATTGGCAGAGTGGTCTGCAGTTTATCACTTTGCTTATGCTTGCTCACATAGGCCGCTTAGTTCCACTAGACTGAGCTCCCAGTACCCGAGTCAAGCATTAGAGAAGCTGTTTATAAGTATGTTATTGGCAGAGTGGTCTGAAGTTTATTATTTAGCTTATGTTTGCTCACATAGGCCGCTCAGTTCCAATCAGTCTGAGCTCCCAGTACCCGAGTCAAACATTGGTTAAGCTGTTTATAAGGTTGGTATGTGGCAGAATGGTGTGTAGTGTGTGGATGGTTCAATGTTATGACTATTCGTATGGTGTCGGGTAAGGTTTGGCGTACTTGATGGAGTTGGAGGGGTTTTATAGATCCGCTTCATTTTGTTTGCTTGGGCTGATTATCCGATTCAAACACTGGGTGAGGCTATTTTGTGTTAGGTAAGTTTGTTTGTTATTTTGCTTGCCAGAGTGTATTGTCCAGCAGCATCAGTAATATTGACCGGTATTAGGTCATGTTTTTCATCATTGCTGCTGGTTTTTGTTGAGCTGGCGGTTGTTTGGTTGGGGGTTGGGTGTGCTTAACGGCAGCACTGTATGCTGTGGAGTTCATTTATGTTGAGTGATGTTTTATTTTGGGATTATTATGGCAGGCTATTTGTTGGAGGTGGTTGCCTTAGTGGTTTGATGTATTTGTTAACATGCTGGAGGTATCTATCTTGGCTTCTGGCTAGACGGAATGGGATGTATGGTTTGGTAATTAGTTTTGCAATTTCTGTATTTGAGTGATGGCTTATTTGGTTAGCATATTTGGTAGAGAATTTGTCATAAGTTTCCTCGAAAGTGGATAAGGTCACTGTGGAGAGTGCTGTTTCTAGTGAGCCAGGGGGCATTTGTGATTTTTCGGATCGTGGTGCTTTGAAAGACAGCAACTCGGTTGATTTGGGTTTGACTAATGAGAGCTCCCCAAATAGGTAGTGCGTAGTGTCATACGGGAGCAATGAGTTGTTTGTAGAGCAGGATTTTGGAGTTAGTTGGAAGTTTGCTGTTGTTATTCAGTAGCCGTCAAGTTTAGTTCTGCGGGCTTTTAATTCTGTGACAAGGTTGGCAGTGTGCTTGCAGAAGTTAAGTTTTTTGTCTAATATTACTCCCTGGTATGGATGTGAGTCTTTTGTTTCAATGGTTTGGTTCATTATTTTGGGTGCGATGACATGTATATTTTCGTTTTTGAGGGAGAACAGGACATGGGCCGTTTTGTTTGGGTTGATTTTGATGCACCATTTGTTTGTCCACTCAGTTAGAGGTTCGAGCATTTTTTCTACTTGACAGATGGCAGTAGTGGCCGTCCTTTTGGCAGACATGACAACTGTGTCATCAGCGTATTTTGGGAGAGGTTAATTAGGTTAGTGTCGGGGGTGGGTAGGTCAGATGTGTATATTGTATAGAGGATGGGTCCCAGGACACTGCCTTGTGGAACTCCATCCGTGATGGTTTTTGGAGTTGATCGGGCTCCGCATTCTGGCAATCGACCACGAATGTTCGGTTGGTTAGGTAATGGCATATGGTAGAGTAAAGAATGGGGGAGAGGAGGGATTTTAATTTGTAGAAAAGATCTGGATGCCAGACTCGATCAAAGGCTTCCTGTATGTCAAGGAAAACCGCTGAGCAGTAGTTATTTGATTCGTAGGCTTTGAGTATAAATTGGGTAACTCGAGCTAGTTGTTGTTCAGTGTTATGTTTGTATCGGAAGCCAAATTGGTGGCTGGGAATAGCATTGGTGAAGTCTCTGGATTCATACATGCGTTTTAGGAGAATTCTTTTTAGGATTTTTGATAATCCAGATAGTAGACTGAGGGGTCGGAAGCAAGGAGTTCTGTAGGTTTTCCTGGTTTGGGAATCATGGTAACAATGGCTGTTTTTCATTGTTGTGGGAAGTGGCCAAGTCGTAGTGCATTGTTGAAAATTAGTATTAGGTATAGTAGGGCTCTATCTGGTAGTGCTTTGATAGTTTTATTATCTATTCTATCAAGTCCTCTTGTTTTCTAGTCCTTTTATTAGGTCTTTAACTTCTGGGAGTGTGACAGGGCGGAATCTGGGGTTGTCTGTTGGCGACGGGGTTGTTATTTGGCTTGTGATATTTTGGCGTTCTTCGTCTGTGTTTAGTAGGAAAGGTTTGAATCTTGATTCAAGATGGTTAGCGAATGCTTCTGCTTTTTCTAAGGTCGTTTTGCACCAGTTATTATTACTCTGGTTATTGTTTTGGCCTGTGGTAGTGTTGTGGCTTCTGACTGGTAGGTTGGGGGCTGGTTGTCTTTTTATTTGTTTGGTGAATCTCCATAGTTTTTGCATGCTGTACCTGTCTTTAGGGTCAATGCTTTGTAGGGTCCTATCTAGCCGTCTAGTTTTCTGGTCCTCTAGTGCTTTTTTGAGTCGCTTTGATGTGATTTTATGTAGTCTTTTGGCAGTGTTATTACGAAGTACTAGATGTTTATATTTAAAGTAGCGTTTAACTATTAGCATGTTTTGAATGCGTCTATTAGGTGTATAGTGTATTCGAAAACGACTGTTGATTGGGAGATGAGGGGATGTTGTTGAGGCATAGGTGGCTGCTTGGTGAATATTTCTGGTAAGTATGTCTACGGCGTCTTCAATGTCCTGCCCTGATGTTATTTCAGTGTTAAGATGTATGTTTTGGTCAAGCCAGAGTTGGAATTTTTTGGTGCTAGCATTAGCTGGAAGTATGGGTTTTTAAAGGGTATGACTTCTGGTTTGCTCAGCAGGTTTATTAGGAGAGGTGGATGGTCAGAACCTAAATCAAGTAAGGATTTGATGTGTAGGCGGTCGTGTTGGATACCGCAGTAGATTGCGAAATCAATGGCCGAGGGCCTTTTTCGTTGGTCATATGGAAAGTGGGTGGGTGAGCTAGTGGTAAGGATATTAAGAGAGAGGTGATAAGTTCGTTTCCTCGGTTACAAGCCCGCTTTGCGGGCTCCAATCTCCGGCAATTAGGAACCTAGGTTCAAGAAGCTTAAAAATTAGGTTGAAGGCTTCAGCAGTAGGTTTCTGACACCAGGAAAATATCAATGCTGTATTGATGAATATGTGCTTCGAGTTCTGTAGTTTTGTTTAGTATTCCACCTGCATTCCAGGTAATGATCCTAAGCTTATTTTGTTGGTTATTACTGAGGTTGTTGTTAGGCATGATGGTTGACTTGTTGTTGTATGGAGTGTTATTGTGGTAAGTATTTGTCCTAGGGGTGGGTAATCTGTTTGAAAGGAATTTTTATGTGTTATGCACTGAAGGTAGTTGCTATTATCTGTAATAGTGCTTAAAAGGTTGTCAGCAGGGGCAGGCTAGGATTGATGAGTCAGTTATTGGTTGTTTTTTGTTGTTATTTTGTGTTATATTGGTGTAGTGTGTTGTAGTGATAGACTAGTTTTTAAGTTGGCCTTCAATGGCAGTTTTTTCATGTTTTTAAGATAGGTAACAATATTAAAATTAGTTAAATAGTAGTTTTAGTTATAACTAATATAATATTAATATTTGTTTTGTTGTCCTTCAGTGGCAATTTTTTTTTTTTTTATTCAGTTCTTAAGGCTAATTTAATAGTTATATTTTAATAGTAATGTTTATGTAATAGTTTATTTTGTTTTAATTTTGTATTTATTTATGGTGATGTGTGGTTATATATTGTGGTTATATATTATATTGTGGAGCATATTGCGGACGTTCTTGTTGGTTGATTATTATTCGTGGAGGAGGGCGTCGTATAAGTGGAACATGGAATGTGTTTGGTGTAACTGGCGAGGTCCAGGGGGATCTAGGCTGAGTTGCAGTATCCTGAGCTAGGTTCCGTGAGGGGGGGTATTGTGCACGGAGCATGTCTGTTGGGTTGTATCTGGTTTCCCTTATTTCGGGCTTTATCGAGTTGTTGAAGATTGGTTCATTTATCCAGCCCAGGGAGTTTAGAGCCTGGTTAGCAAGGTTTGTTTGGTTGTCCATTGGGATTTTCCGCAGGGCTTCCTTGTACACTGGACATCCTCTAAATATGGCTACATGATTTCCGCTGCAGTTTGCGCATTTTCCATTGACTTCCCTGGGCTTGGTGCATTTGTGTGATGGATGCGAGTCTGCACATTTAAAGCATACATATTTTGGAGCCTCATAATTTTCGATTCCATGTCCGAATTTTTGGCACTTGCGGCATTGTATTATATATCTGGTTCTATTTGGCTCTTCTACTGTTACTTTATAGGTGTCTAGTTTGGAAATTTTAAGAGCTTCTTCTCTATTGTTGCTTTTTGGAATCAGGTCCACTTTTAAGGCGTTTGTTGGTTGTCCAGTGATGTTGGCAATTATGTTTGCAATGTGACAGGTAGTATGGCCGAGTTCTGCCAGTTGGTGTGATATCCATCCTTGCGGTGTAAAGGGGTGGAGTCCCTTTATAGTGATTCTATATCGGGAGTCGCTGTTTTGGGTGTAGGCATTTAGCTTGAGTTCTTCAAAGAGTTTTAAAAGGGCTCCTTGTGTCTCAGTTGTGTGGCATTGAAATCTTATGCCTTTGTTTGCCGTTGCGCTGGTGGTGAAGGCGTCATTTCATTCTACCGAGATTGCGCTTTGTATTATTCTGTTGGCCTTTTCAACGGTGGGAATGATTATGCGCGGTATCTTCACTTGGTTTTGTTAGGGGGATGCCATTCTTTCCTTAGTCTCCTCTCTTTTTTTCATTTAGATATTTTAGCATGTCATCGGTGTCAGAGTCGTCTTCAGAGATTATCTCGATTTCCACCGATCCCACTGAGACGTTGCCTTCTTCGTTGGGGAGCGTGTCAGTGCTATCCCCCTATGATTATAAATTTTCACTTGAATATTAATTTTTATTTAAATTTCGAAGAACTAGAGACACAATAGACCGTTTTTTTTTTTTTTTTTTTTTTACAAATAATATCCGCCTGTTGCAGTGATCTATACAAGATGGCGACCCGTAACTATACCCTTGGCTAACCGTAGGTTAGTGGTATGTTTCGAGTGGTTTTCCGCGGACGCCATCGAGTGGACCATGCGGATACGGTAGTTTTTCTTGGGGGTCCAATAGGTGGGGTGGGGATTTGGGGTGTTTGGTATTTCAGTTGTCAGGTAAGACTGTTTTCCATTGGTAGGGCTGGTGCATATTTCATATTTTTGCTTATATTTGCTTAGTTCCAATCAGACTGGGCTCCCAGTGCCTGAGTCAAATATTGGTAAAGCTGTTTATGAGTTGGTTATTGGCAGAGTGGTCCGCAGGTTATCACTTTGCTTATGCTTGCTCACATAGGCCGCTCAGTTCCAATAGACTGAGCTCCCAGTACCCGAGTCAAGCATTGGAAAAGCTGTTTATAAGTATGTTATTGGCAGAGTGGTGTGCAGTTTATTATTTAGCTTATGTTTGCTCACATAGGCCGCTCAGTTCCAATCAGTCTGAGCTCCCAGTTTTTCTGGTTAAATATTTGAATGTGAAGCCTAGTCGGATGGGACGAGATGAGAAATGGGACAATCAAAGATGAAAGATGAAAGATGAAGGATGCTGAGCACCCGCTCACTCATTCGCCAATTATGGCGGCGAACATGTGAGAGAGTGAGAGTGGGAGTGGGAGAGAGAGTGAGGGAGATATATTGAACTGAATGTGTGTATTGTACGAGGGCGAGCGTGTGTGCGAGTGCGGGAGCAAGCGAGTCGTAGTGGGACGGCTTTGTTGGCGTCCGCTCAATTTTTAATCTAGCTACTCTCATGTAACCATGCTCCCTATCGCACACACTGGTCTCACGCACGACACTAAAATATTCAATATATTCTGTGATCACACCACCCCCCCTCCACCATCATCACCACCGCCACCATCATCATCATAACTCAAGCAAATCCGATCCGCATAACTCATCAGTCCCACAGACCGAACCGACTCCCATCCCAGAAAGTTTATTGATATACGTTAACAATTCTTATTTAGCTCACAGGTGAAATTATTATACAAAAAATTTTGTTATATGTGTGTGTGTTGTGTGTATACATGTTTGATTTGTATGTATATGAATTGTTACAATATTAATTAATTATATATAATATTAAATAAATATATATATACATAAAATTTACATTTATGAATCTTGCCAAATTGATTCATATCGAGAAATTTGTTTAATTAAAATTGCAAAGAGAATGCACTTGTATGATTGTTGTTATTTCTTTTTTCTCTTAAATTTGATATGTTAATTCCTTTTGTTTGTCTCAATTTTAAATTTTGGATTTGCGAGCAAGGTAAGTAACTTAATAATAAAATTTATGCATAAAATAGTATGTGAAGCTAAAAGGGAATTGCTTAATTATGTTCAAACGTACAATTAATGTGTATGCGGCATCAGCATTTGTATGTTATGCCATAAGCCAGCAGTTTTGATAAAGGCCATGCAAAATATTGGCGAGAGAAATTTATTTATTGATTTTAATAACATATCATATATGCTTGTGTCATTTGATTTGAGTGCATCAAGTTAAATTTTTAATACTTTTCTTTTTATTTAAAATAGTTGTGACAAATATTTATTGGATTTGGTCATGTACAACGACACGAAGTGTGTGTGTGTTCCCATAGATTGAATGTGTGTGCGTGTGTGTGTCTGCTATTTCGAGACAATAGAAAGAAAACAGAGTCACAACACTATTCGGGCCACTCCACAAGTGCACAACATCGATTGAGCATGCCAATCCATTTTATTTGTTACCCTGATATTGGGTGTCTATAAAATTTTTTCTGTTTCCCCAATCAAGGATTTATGCCTCCCGTGTTTTTTCTTTTTCTTATTAGAAAAAAGATTCTCCCCATCGTTGATAAATTTTTAGCCCTACACCAAATCAAAGACAAACAGACTAATACCGTTTTTTTTGACAATTAAATTGATGGTATGTTGTTGCCTAGTGCCTTCTCTCATTTATTTGATTTAATATTCAAATAATTATTAGCACCGGCTGATTATCAAAAAAGCAGATTGGCAATATTAGCTATTTGCGATGTAGAGATAAAATTGATAGGGAATATGCAAGATTGGAAAATTTAAATTGTTATGGATAGAATTTGGTTAAAGCAGAAGCAATATATATTTATGAATATGTTTGCTTATCCTATTTGCTTCTGAGCGTTATGATAATTGTGTGCATGCGTGCATGTATGCACCCAGCGGACCAAACTGTCGCAAATGATATCACAAACTGGTGAAATGCGAGGGTTTCCCCGACAAACTCTCGCAATCGCTGGGGAAGATAGCAATATGAATCATTGTCGTTGGGTGTGGGGCGTCATGTTGTTTTTCGTGGCGCAGAAGGACGGCGGGCGGTTTTTTGTGTTTTGTTGGGCGTGTCTTTTTTTTTTTTTTTATCGTGTTTTATAATTTTTTTTGTGTGTTTGTTTTTTTTTTAAAAAATTTTTTTTTGTGGGGGGGGGAATTATAAATATTTTTATATATAAGCACGCGCGCGCGGATGTTTTGTGGGGTTTTTTTTTTTTTTTTTTTTCTCCTTTTTTTCCCCTTAAAATTTTGGTGGGGGTTTTTTTTTTTTTTTTTTTTTTTTTTTTTTTTTTTTTTATAATAAATAAATTTTTTTTTTTTTTTTTTTTTTTTTTTTTTTTTTTGGTGTTTTTAATTATTATAATAATTAATAATTTATTTTTTTTATTAATATAAAAAAAAAAAAAAAAAAATATTTTTTTTTTTTTTTTTTTTTTCCCCCCCCGCGGGGGGGGGGGCCCCCCCCCCGGGGGGCGGGGGGGCGGCGTGTGTGTGTGCGCGCGTGTGTCGCGCGCGGGGGGGGGGGGGATGTGTTTTTTATACCTCTTCTCCCCCCCCCAAATTTCCCCCCCCCGGGGGGGGGGGGGGGGGGGGGGGGAAAAAAAAAAAAAAAACCCCCCCCCACCCAAATGGGGGGGGGGGGGAAAAAAAAAAAAAAAACCGGCGGTCTCTCTCTCCCCCCCCCCGGGGCGGGGCGAAAAAAAAAAACCCCCCTCCCCGCGGCCGGCCGCCGCGCGGGCGGGGGGGGGGGGGGGGGACCCGAGGGGGGGGGGGGGGGGGGAGGGGCATAGTTGGCATGCGTGCATGTGTGCATGTATGCATGTGTGGATATGTGCATTATTTGCTTGTTTGGCAAAGTTATATTAAATTGTTATGTTGGCAATTTTTGTTTTTGTTTTTGTTTTGATTTTATATGTACAACTTAGACATGTATATGTTTTTGTGTATTTGAGAATTAGTATTAATATTATTTTGTTAATAATTGAGTATTAAAGCTATGATGATAATTATGATGTGTGTTGTTGTTGTTGTCGATTGCTGAAAGGATATGTTTCGTCGCCACGGGAGTAGGCGCAAAATACCAATGCATACAAGTTGTTGGATCAAGTGAAATTGCCACCACCACCCCGCCATCTCGCCGATATGTTGAATGGCGAGCATGGAATGAAGCAAAGCTATGTTGCCATTTGGGGGGATGAGCAGAGTTGTTTGGCTGCGATCAGCCGGGCAGCGTTGTAGAATACGTGTATGTTATGTTGTGTGTGTGTATGTGCGCGCGCACAAATGGATGGTGTGCGCTTAATAAGAGTGCAGACATCTGTGTGTGTGACCATATTGTGCACCAGCACATATGGACGAGCAGGTTGATATGTTGTGTGTGTGTGTGTGTATGTGAGCGCAAGCGAATATGTGTGTGCTTGTTTGGCATTGTATCGAGCATTTAAAAATGACCGAATAACGCAAACTGGCCGACACGTGCGCACACATAGTAACTTGTTGATGGCGTAGCTCGGTTGATATTCTTGATGACTTGCATTGAAAAATGCAGATAATTTAGTATTTGTGTTTTGATCGGGTAAGTAAAAAGATTTTATAGGAGAAAACTATGATAAAAAAAAAAAAAATCGGAAAAGAAAAATAAAAAGGAAGGTAAGTTGGACAAAATTAAAAAGAAGGTAAGTATTTATTTGATCACATTTTATTTTCTCGAAAAAGTTTTTATTTATTGCATGAAAAGCTGATAGGACAATGGGACCAGGTACAAGGATCCTCATTCAATCAATTAACCGATTTGTAAATAAATCAGTTAGAATTGGATGAGGATGCAGCTGGCAGTGTTGAGTCATCGCCATGGCGAAGAACTCCCTGCATTTGTTGCTGCATGAGCGTCATACAGCCCATCATCCTATCAAGCTGTTCTTGTTGCTTATGTGCCATTTGTAGGAATATTTGAGTAGCATTATCGCTGTTCGGAAGTGGTAGCGGATTTGAATTTTGTTCTTGCTGTTGCTGTTGAGGTAATAAAGTCAACGGCTGTTGTTGCCGCTGTCCAACATCCACCTGCATAGGCACGGGCTGCTGTTGCATGTCAGATTGTTGGACAGTGGCAACTTGTTGCCGATTGTTGGACATATTTTCGAGCAGTTGGCGCTGCATCGAGACAATTTGCTCTCTGTTTTGAACAGATCCAAATTGCTCGAGTTGGCGCTGCTGCTGTTGTTGTTGTTGCTGTGCGGTTTGAGTACGCGCCCATCTTGGGCGCGGATCCAAAATATTGGATGACGTTACAGCAGTGGATGGCTTGGATTTTTTGGCAATTTTTGCCGAATTAATGCTGTTGTTGCTCGCTGTGATTGGTGTGACAAATGTAGATTTGGCTGCAGCTGGTATGCTTACAACTGATTGTTGTTGAAGCTGAATCGGCTGCAGCATCGTTTGTACAACATTATGCTTGCGTTTTTTTATTTTATTGCGCCGGCACCTGTTGTTGTTGTTGCTGATGCTGCTGCTGCTGCTGCTGCTGCCGCTGTTGCTGCTGCTGCTGCTGCTTGCGCTGCTGCTGCTGCTTTTGCTGCTGCTGCGGTTGCTGCTGCTGCTGCACCTGCGGTTGCAACGGAACTGGTAGCTGGCGCTGTGGCTGCTTTTGCCGCCGCTGCATATTCGGCTGTTGGGGTTGTCGAATTTTTGTATTGATAGTTTTATTATTGGGCATGGCCATTAGTTTTGAGTTTAATAAGTCTAAATATAAGGGACAGCCCTTATAGTTAGCAGTGTGGTCCATGCCGCAATTGGCACATTTGGCTGGCAAATTGGCCAATTTGGTGCAGTCTTGTGTGTAGTGAGTATCACCACATTTAACACAACGCGGCGAGTGCCGGCAATATCTAGCCGTATGGTTGAATCTCTGGCATCGATGGCACTGCGGTAGTCTTTTGCTATTCACAAATTTGCAAAGTGTACGGACGTTAAAGATTGTGCGATTTTTGATAGAATTAGGAGCCAATTCTATGTAAAATAAATTTGGATGATACATTTCAGAGCCGCTGCGATTCTTAAATTGTGGGTTGTATACGCTTGTTATCGTATAACCCAAACAAGACAACTCATTCCGGATTGCATTGGTGCTAGTGGAGGCATGAATGCCACGCACCACAACCCGGAATGAGCGCTCCTCGCGCCTCTGGTATGTATTGTAATGATATGTCTTGTCCGTTTCAAGGACATTTATGATATTATTATATGAATTTAAAGTTTTTGGCAGAATACGCATTAAGCCCGGACCACCCAATTTCAGCCCACAGTCGGTTATGGGCGGACTGTGGCCATTTAATTTGGCAATTAGTGCGTCGATGCCGTTTTGATTAGAGTCTGCAATATACTCAATGTTTATCTGAGGCGGCTTACTATTTTTGACCACGGGGGCCAAAACAGAGCCACCATCAGCTTGTTGTTGTTGTTGTTGTTGAGGAAGGGGGGTGGAAGGATGTAGAGAGGTAGTGGCAGCATCATCATCAATGGTAGCCATATCAGCCATTGATGCAGCGGTGACGACATTTGTATTTGCTGTCTCTACTTGATCATTTATTGAATTGTTGGCTATCGTTACTGGGCGATTGGTGATTGCCAATGCCGCTTGCACTGCGGAGGCCAAACAGTTAGTAGTCACCGGTTGTTGGTCAGGATGTGATTGAGGCCGTTGCGGCAATTGTGATGATTGCTGGACGGGTGCTTCAAAATCCGATTCAGATAGAATATTGAATCGTTTAGCAATCTGATTGCTACGAGAAGCGTCCTGCTGTATGAGGCGAGATGTTGGTGCTGGCCAGGAGGAGCCTCTATGGTCACCATTGACAGCTGATGCTGTCCCTGTTGATCCTGCTGGACTGTCTGCCGTATTGGTTGCTGTTGTGACATGTCATTGGAAGCCGTGGTGGCCACCGTCGATCGGTGATGTTGTTGTTGGCTCTGCTGCACATCTTGGTGGATTGTTGCTTGTTCATGGAGGCCATAGGAGGCCGGATTGGCTGCCATCGACTGTTGTTGCTGCTTTTGTTGCCCCCAAGGGGCTTGCTGCTGGATTTGCGGATGTTGTTGGATGCCATAGGAGGCCGGATTGGTTGCCATCGACTGTTGCTGTTGCTTTTGTTGCCCCCAATTGAATTGTTGGCCATCGCTACTGGGCGATTGGTGATTGCCAGTGCCGCTTGCACTGCGGAGGCCAAACAGTTAGTAGTCACCGGTTGTTGGTCAGGATGTGATTGAGGCCGTTGCGGCAATTGTGATGATTGCTGGACGGGTGCTTCAAAATCCGATTCAGATAGAATATTGAATCGTTTAGCAATCTGATTGCTACGAGAAGCGTCCTGCTGTATGAGGCGAGATGTTGCCGAATTTTGTCGGCTAACTGTACGCGTCGATTTTCGGCGACTTTGTTTGGCACTTTTGCCTGTATGATGTAGCATTTTATAATGCGAAGCACCGGTGGTCGCTATGGTTGGAATTGATCCGCCAGGACGACCAGTACTGGATGTATTCCCAGAGCTGGAATCGCTGCTTATACAAATGGTATTTGCTGCATTTTTAGCCAAAATGGCTGCATATGTTGGTGGAACAACTTGCGAAGATGAAACAGTTGCTGTTGTTGTTGTGTTAACAATTGGAGTTGGAGCAGGATGAAGGAATGCTGTT
This sequence comes from Drosophila lacicola, assembly GCA_035045355.1. Classification (NCBI taxonomy): domain Eukaryota; kingdom Metazoa; phylum Arthropoda; class Insecta; order Diptera; family Drosophilidae; genus Drosophila; species Drosophila lacicola. Next base: position 223,242 of record JAWNPB010000193.1, read on the forward strand.
AATAGCAACAATTGTGCTGCATCCGAAGTTGATGGTATACCATCATTGCCCTCTATATCAATGAACAAGTCACTCGAAGAGTGCTTATTATTGTAATTGATAATGTTTTGTGAAATAGTTTCATTAACTGTGCTATTATCAGACTCGAGCTGAGCAACTAAGCGCTTATAGTGCGCTAGCTGTGCCTGAGCATCAGCTGACATATATCTTTTATTTGTCGCTGTTGCTGTTGCTGTTGTTGCTATTGCTGTTGTTGTTATTGTTGTTGTTTTCAACATTTTGTCAGTCATTTGTATATTTCGTTGTCCCTCTTGCGCTGGCATTGTTTGCACTAGAGGAGAATGTGCCGATGAAGTTGTGGCCATAGCCGCTACCGGCGCCATTGTGCCTGCCAAGACTGCTGGTGCCGGCAATGGCGACATCGGCGACAACGAAAGATCGGATAGATCTGACAATAGACCGGGCGATAGCGCCGAAACAGCTGACAAGTCAGTGGACGGCGAAGGTTTGGTGTTTGACATGGTGTAAGGTAAAGTTAAAGTTGTAAAAGCTTTTTGAATTTTTTGAGAATTTTTTTCTTTTCTTTTAGAATTTATTCAGAATTTTTCAGAGTTTTTCAGAATTTTTTAATGATTTTTCAGAGTTTTTCAGAATTTTTCTTCAATTTTTCCCATATTTCCCCAGGTACTTAATTGATGAGTATGGTAAGTAAATGTGATTTAAAAATATTTTTTTTTTTTTTAAATTTTACAGGTTATAATTATGTACTATTATTATTGTTTTAATAAAAGAGGGGCGGCGGCACGCCCAAAACAATAATATTTTTATGATTAAATGTATATATAACGACAGCGGCGGCACGCTTTTAAAGTGTTAATAATTTTAAGGACAATACGTTTTGTCGACGGCACGGCAATTGTCATAAAAAATTTTTTTTATATATTTATATTTATATTTAAATATATGTTATTTTAGCTATAGACAATTGGTGGCGACACACCAAATATTAAAATCTATTACTAACGTAATGATAAGTGTGTATTTGCCGACGGCACGGCCATTATTGATTTTATTATTTTCTAAGCGAACTGCGCGCTGAGCAAGAAAATGACAATGCAAGTTTTCTGTATTCAAGATCAAGGTCAGCGATTGAGCAGCCTGGAATCCCAAATACAGAATAAAAAATTATGGCTGCCAAGCGAGAATTGCGCCCGTTTGTTTTGATTATTGCCAGTTTGTTTTGATTCTCGTCTTCTTTATTTGCGAGAAATGTACACAGCAAATGGCAAGTGTGTGTGTGACAAATGTGTATGTGTAAGTATTTCAGAGCATTAACATTGTATTGGTGGCGACACACCAAATATGCCAATGCTTATTGCTTGCACTTTGTTTTATTTTTCCTTTTTGATTGTGTTGTTGTTATTATTTTCTTTGGTTATTCTTTATTTCAAAGGAAAGAACGATGACGACACATCGCAAAATTATTAAATAAATAAATAAATAATTATTTATAATTGGCGGCGACACGCCTATTTTATTAAGTATTATTTATTGAAAGATTTATTAGCGGCGACACGCTAGTTTTGATTTAATTGTAAATTGAGATTTAGCGGCGACACGCTAGTTTTGATTGTTGCTGTTATTGTGGAAAATTATTTTGCCAAAAATATTCAGAAGGAAAATCTGAAAAAAGAGAAGCTCGAACACTTACGATCTTTATAGATAATTTATTTTATTTATAATGTTAGAAAAAATTTTTATATACAGTATGTCAAGAAATTGTTTTCACATTAGAAAAAAAAACGATTTTTCGACTTTCTTAGCAAAAATAAATACTTTCAAATATTGCAAATATTTTTTTTTAAATTTATTATAGTTGCTTATAGTATTTACTAATAGAATTCATAAAAATAGTAATAAAGAAGTATAATGATATGTAAGAAATAATACAAAAACAAAAAATAGTCGGTTTTTTCATTGTCAAACAATTGTTTACACATTTGGCATAAGTAATAATTAAATTAATTTAAGGCACTGAAATTACATATTTTTCTTATATTTAATATTTTGTATGGCCACCATTGGTATTAATGACTTCGTTTAGGCGCTTTTTCATTGAATGAATAAGCTTTTTAAAATCATAATGGCTTGGCAACTGCTGCCACTCTTCTAGTATAGCAGTTTTAAGTGCAGTTCGGTTCTTTGGATGCCTTTTAGCCACTCTTTTCTTTAACAAAGCCCAGACATTTTCGATGGGATTAAGATCAGGACTTTGTGCAGGTGTATCGAAGACTTTACCGCAGTTATAAAGTAGCCACAATCGTATCATATGCGCCTTATGCTTTGGGTCGTTATCCTGATAAAATTTCAAATTCGGCATATTATTGTTTATAAACCCAAATTTATTCGCGCTGCTTGTCAACTGGTTCTTCAAAATGCTTAAATATTGTTGTGCGTCCATCGTGTTTTCAATAAAAGCCAAATCTCCGACTCCTTGGCTTGAGATGCACCCCCAAATCATTATGGACAGTTTGCCAAATTTGACTGTCGGAATGATGTTTCGGTTTTCTAAAGATGTTAAGGGCTTACGCCACACCCTTGTTGGCCCATCATTATAATATAGCATCATTTTCGTCTCATCGCAGAAGATGACGTCATCCCAATATTCGGCAGGTTGGTTGTGGTACATTGTGGCAAAGGACAAGCGTTTTCCAACATCAGAGAGCATTGGTTTCTTGCGAGCAGCTCTTGATTTGTACTCGTGTCGTAGTATGACCTGACGTACAGTTTCGTGGGATACATCTAGATCCAACTCTTCTTTAACATCTCTTGCAAGAGTTCTCGTCGAAATCATCGGATTTTGGTCCAGTTTGGTACCAGAAAACATTTCTGATAATTCCAGCGCACTTTTACCCAATTGGTGATTAAAATACACTAACTGGACCACCTCAAACGATAATCTCTTGCCTGGCATTTTTAAGAGTGTCTAAATAATTTCTGACGCGCAACAAACAAAAATGTTCAGTTCATAACAAGCCAAATTCGTAGAACAGAGCATATGCAAGGCCAAAGTTACTGTAAATTTACCGCTATTCACTGCATAAGCGCACAGAGGAATGCAGAACATTTTTGTGTAAACAATTGTTTGACAGCGGCAAAGCCAACTATTTTTGGTTTTTGAATTATTTCTCACATATCATTCTACTTTCTATTACTATTTTTATGAATTCTTTTAGTAAATACTATAAGCAACTATAATAAATTTTAAAAAAAATATTTGCAATATTTGAAAGTATTTATTTTTGCTAAGAAAGTCGAAAAATAATTTTTTTTTCTAGTGTGAAAACAATTTCTTGACATACTGTATGTATGATTGAAGGGTAATGGCAAAGAAGGTGGGAAGAGGGGGTGAGACGAGTTTATATTGGCGCTTGCTATTTGTTTTGATTTCAAATGCGTGTCTGCGTCTGTGATGAGCTTTGTGTGTTTGTGCTTGTGCTTGCGCTAGCGCTAGGATTAGCGACAAGCTGGCCAATATTAGTGCGTTCACCAACCTTTCGTCCTAGCTTCCTTCAATATCCAGAGGATATGGTTGTGAAACTTATTATGGTTGGTTGTGAACCATAATAAGTGCGGAAAAATTTTGTGGAGAGAGCGTAAAGCGCAAAGCACTGGGCGTGCGTAAATGAGCGTCGGCACGCTACAAGTTGCGCTTGCTCTGCAAATGTTTGTGAGACAATTTTCACGGAATCCCTATGCGCGTCACACGAGATGATGAGCACAGAGAGGGATATGATGGGGTGTATATATGTATATGTATAGGATATATGTTAAAAATTTAAAATATATGTATATGAATTTGGTGAATATATATATATGTATGTATGTATATGGTTTTTTATGATTGTTGGAAAAAGATTTTCTCCACACTCACAAATGCAAATCTATTTTGTGCAATAAAATATATGTTAATGTGTGTGTATGTGTGTGTGAGAATAATGTGTGTGATTGGTGTGTATATGTTGTTGCTGCGTTGCGCTGCTTGAGCTGCTGCTGCTGCTATTGCAATTTATATGATATGCTTTTTGTGAAAAGCGTGTATATGTGTGTGTCTGTGATACAAATGAGTATGAGTGCGTGCGCGTCGCTTTGCGCTGATTATTTGGCTAAAGTTGCGCGACAGCAACAATCTATTCATATATATATGTAGATTTCTCACACCCACAATTTAATTGGCACACTTGTTTAGGATATGATGTTGGTCGTTATGATTACCTTGTTTGCGCTTGAATTTATGTTTTTTTTTTTTTTTTTTTTTTTTTTAACAATATATATCTGCCTGTTGCGATGATATATATAAGACGGCGACCCAAAACTATACCTTGGCTAACCGTGGGTTAGTGGTATGATTCGAGTGGTTTTCCGCGGACGCCATTTTTTCGTTTGTTTAAGGGTTCTTGGTGCGCGCGGGCGCTGGCCGGCCGGCTGTCTGGAGCTCGGCGAAAAACACGTCCGTCCACGACGGGCCAACCACAAAAACTTCAAAATGCTTTATTGTTGTCCATTTCTTCTTAAACTATATGTCACAAATCAGAAACGTTGACAACATTGGGTGACTCTTATAAATAACAAGACAAATACTCTCTGGATTGTGAGGCAGAGTCAATTAACATTGATTAACATTGAGATACATTTAACATGGATTCTCGACTGACCTACTTATTAACAGTGCCAAAATGAGTACGATTAACATTCTTAGTGTAGGTCAGTTAGCATGGGGGGAAATTATTTGCGATCAGTTGGCAATGCTGACGCAGTGTTGGCAAGTATACACATAAATATATGGGAAAAATACTTATCGGCACGCTAGAAGCGTGCAAGTGGAAATTTGATTTTAAATTAGCAATTTTTTGGCAAAATAAAAACAAATATTACTTAAATTTTATATCGCACCGTCTTTCGGTGCGCTGGACGCCTGCCTCTGGCCTTGCGGTGGGTATTCTTCCACCATCGTCGTCCTGGCACGCTTATTGAGCAACTGCATTGCAATTTGTATTGCTTGTTGGCCGCCGCTTCTGCCGCTGGAGTCTGCATCGTGTTAGATGCTTTTTGGTGCTGCTGCAGCTGCTGGATCTGCTGGCCAGCAATGGTGGACATCATAAGCCACGCGCCCAGGATGCGCGACCATTTGATGGCCTCCTTGCTGCCACGCCTTCTACGCTTAATAATGCCCGGAGGCTTATTGACGTGCAGCTTGCGCTGCATCATTTTAGGACGAGCAGGTGGAGCAGACACCGGCCACTCAGCATCGAGTGGGTGTCGCTTGACGAGTTGCCAAGTCTCCTTCGCTGATCGCTGTTTATCGCGCATGTCCGGCTGTGCAGGTATGTACGCAATTGGCTTTGTTTTCTTTTTGCCATGGTGATTCAAATTGCTCTTTTCCAGGTAGTGGCAGCTTCTTCGTTGTTTTGATGGCCTCTGGGCTGCCATCAGTCGTCGCCTCTGCATACGTCGCCTTCCCGTATAGGCAGGTCGGTGAATTTGCGGATGCGTACCGTGGCCATCCATGGATATTTTGGCCACCGTCGATCTTTGTTTATGCACCTGCTGTCCCTCAACAACAGGCTGACCAATTTTCGGCTTCTGTTGCTGGCCCTGGGAGGCTGTAGTGGCTGGCATCGCTTGATGCTGCTGGCCCATATGGGCCGGCAACTCAATTTGGAGATGCTGGTGCTGGTCAGGAGAAGCCTCTATGGTCACCTTTGACAGTTGTTGCTGTCCCTGGTGATCCTTCTGGTCTGTCTGCCGTATTAGTGACATACTCTGGGGTGCCGTGGTGGCCACCGTCGATCGGTTATTTGACCGCCGTCGCCCTCGGAGGATTGGCCGAATTGGATGTCGCCGGCTGGAGCTGTTCGCATATGCCTCGCTGCTGCCGTGTTGTCAACCGGATGAGCCGATCACCGGTAAGTGAGAACTGAAATTGACTTAAAATTTCTCTAATTTTTCTGTCCATATCGGGGTCCGATTTTGTCAGTCTCTTTATTAGTGGCGGATAAATTGATCTGTTAGATAGTGGCTGAGGTAATTTTTCGTTAAGTGCTATGTGCATCATTTCCATCCATATATCATCGATATAATTACGCTCTTCTAGATCTATATCAGTGGTCTCAGTACAAACTATAAAGAACATAGCATCAATTATGTCCTCATAGATGTTGTCTTCTAGCTGTTGCTTTTCATCAGTCAGCTGTAGTTGTTCTTGTTGTTGTTGTTTTGCACATTGTGCATTAATGGCTGTTGTATAGAGAAATTAAATTCATTATTAATGCTTTCTGATGGCAACTCTAAGTTGTCCATCTGATTATTATGCCATAGAGTGCATGTTTTGGGCACGCTGTATATTTTCTTACTACGCGCTAGTGTTGCGCGTAGCAGCGTGTGCCCTCTATATTTCTTTTTTGACATAGAGGTACCTTTTCGGCTACGGCTGAGTTGGGGAGAAACATATTCTGCTTGATTGTATATTTCATTCATGAATTCGAATGCATCCTCAGAATTAAAATCAAAATTTCTTTCTAAGGCTGCTTGTATATCATCTAAGATGTATTTTTGAAGCTCATCGACGGCTTCTATATATTGCTTATGGCGTTTATTTGCCTTATTGGTTGTCTGGCCGATTGCCAAATCTGTATTATTATCGCTGATGCTAGCGAAATTGAAGGCTGATAGCCGATTTACCTGTTTGCATGAGTAAGGAGTGGCTTTACCTGTTGTTACATTAATTGCAGATTGATCGTTCCGAGTGTTTGTTATGTTCTCCCAAACTCTACGGCCGTTTCTCTTAGTGTCTCTTCTTGTTTTATACATTTTGTATATCATTGGCGTCTTGACGGGCGCTATCAATCTGTGATCTAGATAGCGTCCGTGTGGCTGAGCCGTGCAAATTTGTTGCAGGCATAGAAATGTTAGAGTTGGCTACTATTTGTAATAGTAGGCCAACTACCTGATCCAGTTTTTGGGCCATTTGATGCATTGCAGCCATATCGCTTGTAAAAGCTTCTATAGCTGCATTATTGGCCGGAATTTCTCCATTTAGCTGTTTTTGTTGTTGTTGTTGTTGCTGTCGTTTGTATTGCTGCTGATGGGTAGATACTGATGTATTTGGAGCCCTCTCTGCCACTAATTGGCCCGACTGCTTCTTCTGCTGCTGTTTGTGTTACAGCTGGATCCTCTGCTGGAATTGTTGAAGATGTTTAGTGGCCGGATTACGTACCCGGCCAGAATTGGCATGCCCTCTAGCCACCTGACTGTATGTCATAGTGGAGTTGACCATATTTGTATGCTTTTGTTGTTGACTGGACTCCTCATTATGCGCTACTTTAGTGCGCTTATTGACTGCTAGCTGATGTTTCTGCTGCTGCTGCTGTTGCTGATTAGTTGATGTACGTAATCTATTAGCAGCTAGCTTCGCTCGCTCATCCTTAAAGGCCTTGCATCCTTTATAGCTGGCAATATGTTCACCCTGGCAATTGGCGGACTTAGAAGGCGCGCCTCTTGCCTTGGTGCACATTGTTGTGGGGTGTCCTAGCCCGCATTTGAGGCATATGAACGGTTGACGGCAATAGTTCTTGCTGTGACCATATGCCTGGAAACGGTGGCACTGAACCGGATCAGTGCGCTTCCGCTGCCTCTCCACTTTAACTTCCTGGCTGCCAAGATGCTTTATTTCCAGTATGTTATTATTAGAGTCCACTTTCGGCTCAATTTCTATTTCAAAAATATTTATTGGCTTGGCCGTGTAGCGTTGTTTTAAGACGTCCACATATCTCACCACATGACCCAATCTTCTCAGCTCCATGCGAATCCAATCGCATGGCGTTGAATAGTGCAGGTGGCGTATAATATACCGTGATCCGCGCTCATTGCGCAGTTGATGGGTATGCCGGTATATATTTGAAGCATCAAGCAGCTTGATTGCTGCATTGTATGCCTCAATATCGGCACATTGTACTCGCACACCACCTGCCTGAGTGCATTTGGTGGCGAATTTATTGGCACCCAAATTGTTCGTGATATTTTCAGTTAACTGTTGAATATCGTCAACATTGGGCAAATAAATTGTGGGCACTCTGACCCTATGAGCTGTTGTCTGCTGGATTGGCTGGCCGGAGTCTGTATTCGGCATACAGTTGGAGGCCGTTTCTTCAACTTCCATGTCATCACTATCGCTGACCCTGTTGTTGTTGTTGCTGACTATGGCTGTGAAGGTAGCATTATTAATATTGCCACCATTTAAGCCACCACTTTTAGCTGAATGCTTATTGACTCTATCCGGAGATGATGGTTTGCCGACTACTTTAATGGCTGCATCTGTTTTGAGAAAATCAGAGTACGTGGAAGAAGTCGGAGAGTTATCAGTCTCCATAAGGAATTCAGCATAGGCCACCATAAGTGCTCGCTTTGCAGATTGTTACGTAGGCAACGTTGATGGCGTTTTGCGTTTTTGCAGTCGTTTGGTGCCCTTATTGTCATTGGGAGGCCCTGTTTTCTTGGACCCCAAATTATTGTCTTTGATTGGCAGCAATTTCCCGCTCGCCTCAGTTTCCATTGCCGAATTTTCCAAAAATGCGGCAGGCATATTTGCAGCATAGTTATTTGCAATAATGTCCTCATTATGGACGCATTGGCTAGCCGATAAGTTGGAATCGGCATTGTTTGATTCATTTCCAGCTTCCTGGCTTATTAAAACACAGTGCGAGTCTGTGTCAGTATTGGCTGGGCTGTCAGTATACATGTTGCCGTGTACTTGCGCTCTAGCAACATGTTGCTGACGCCCCATGTTCTCGCTCCAAACATTTGGCTCTGAGTTCGTATCGAACATGTCGCCATGTTCGCTTTCACTCAGTCCATTGCTGTCGCTGTTGAATTCACTCAGCTCCGTTGCTGCTCTGCTGCCGCTGCCGCCGCCACTCACGCTCAAGTGGAGCCTTTTTTTCTGTTTTAGGTTGAGCAGGAGACCGGGTCGGATGAGACGAATGGGAATAGGGATCCAGGACACCGAGCATCGAGTACCGAGCGTCGGGCATCGAGCATTCGCATCGCACAGAGAGCGAGCGAGTGTTTGAGTATGCATGGTCGTGGGTGCCTGGAGGGCCCGAGACATGGCGAGGCAGCATTAAAGGTGCCTACTAGCTCATGCTCGTCAACCGCTCCAAACCATCACGGGTATGCAGACCCACACACAGGCCACTATCCTGCAGCGGTTCGAAGTATCCCTTATCCCACCGTCACACACCGAACCAATCCCCCCTCCAGAGTTTATTGATATATACTTCCTTAATTCTATACATATTAAATTTTTGTGTGTTGTGATATGTTTATGTGTATATACATGTTTAGGAATTTGTGTGTGTCGTGTATGTTTTACAAAATTATATGAATTTGCCAACTTAATATTCATACCATTTGTGTAAAAATGCACTTCATGATAAGAGCTGTATTTTTAATAATGATTGTTTTATGTCTCTATATTTAGTAAATAAAAATTCAAGTGTATAGAAGAAGTATACAGTTGGAGTGGTGTGCGGCGTTAGCAAATCTGGTTCGCCATAAGCCAGCATTATTGAAAAGAGTCGAGCAAAATGATGAGAGATTTTATTTAATGGCGTTTTGAAAATAATAATTTTTCGTTGTGATTTGTCTGGATTAGATGTATGAAAACATGGAGAAATTTTTCCTGTTTCTTTTTGAAAATGCATTGGACTCGGCGCATGAATACACAGTGTGTGTGTGTTCCCAATTGTATGGTGTGTGTGTCTGCATTGCCCGAGACCTAGGGTTGGCAAATGAACAGAGGACACACACACAGGGCCACTCCACAATTCACAACTGTGATTTGTCATGTCCGTCCTGTGTTAATTGTTGGATTTTTGTTTTCCCAATTTAAAAAATCTCCCTATCCACTGTTTCCCACATCAAAAACAGATAAATAACACCGCAGTTTATAAGAAAATTGATGTTATTTTAGCCGAGTGCCTTCTCTCGGTTCATTTAAATTTCAATAATTTAAATATATTTGCACTGGCTGTCATCAAATGCGTGTTGGCTATGATTAAATATTTGCGATGCGGGATAAAAAAGATGGTTTAGATGGAGAAGTTTTTAGCAAGTGGAATTTGAATTGGCAGATTCATTGGTGAGAAGAGGCAATGATAAGCATATTGTGTGCTGTGTTTGTTTTCATTGCTTTTTCTCGATGTGATTGTGTGTGTGCGTGTAAAGGAGTGATGATGTTTGATGCTGCCAAATGTGGATTTCTGGAGCTTATCTTGAAAAGGAAGTTGCCCGTCTCCCCTCGTAGGCCGTTAAGAATGCAAATAGCAGCTCCTGCTGCCATTGGTCATGTGTCGTCTGTCTATGTTTTAGTGTGCGCCAGCGCATTGACGAATAGGGAGCGCGCTCTTGTGCGCGTGTGTGTGCGTAAGCTCACTGTATTCGAGCGTTGAAAATGCTGGAGTGTTGTGAGCGAGCAGACACAGAGGCGCACATAGCGGAACATGGCTGGCAATTTGTTGTGGCTTCTTGTTGTTTGCAATTGTTGACAATTGCATTGATGATTGTGTTTGTTGCATAGAGAGATGCAATTTGTGATGAGGTTAGTATATTTTTAGGAAAATAATAGCTGCTTGAGGATAAATTAAAAAGGCAAGTAAATGAGGTAGGTAAAAATAATAAGGAGGTAAGTAACAGGTAAGTACAAAAATAAAGATTTGGTTTGGGAATTAACTAATAAAAGGTAAGTTGGAGGTAAGTAAAAGTTGCTATTTTTTCCAGGATTTTAATTTTGATTGAGCAGAAGGTGAGCCAATGAAACCGGGCATCTGAATTCATTCAATTTATTGGCTTGAATTTGACCATGGTACAGCGGGCGGTGTAGAGTCTACACCTAGGCGGAGCACTCCTTGCAATTGTTGTTGCAATATCAACACCGAGCCCATCAGACCGTCTAACTGCTCTTGCTGCTTGTTGGCCATTTGAAGCAGTATATATTTTTGCGGATCGTTAGAAGAGGGTGTTTGGTAAATTTGCTGTTGTTGTGGTGATGGTAGTAGCTGTCGCTGCTCAACGTCAACTTGCATTGGCGCGGATTGTTGTTGTGTGACGGGTTGATTGGCGGTGGTGGCTTGTTGCCGGATGGACCAATTTTCTAGCATCTGGCGCTGCCTTGAGATGATCTGTTCTCTGGTTTGAACAGAGTCAGGTCTCTCAAGTTGGCGTTGCTGCTGTTGTTGTTGTTGTAAACTTTGGGTCCGCGCCCATCTAGAGCGTGGATCCAAAGATTTGGATGAGGAGACGGTGGGGGGATTGAAATTATTGGCATTGTTTGCCGCATTGATATTGTTGGTTGTGTTTGGTGTGACAGATTTTCGGGGAACTGCAGCTGGAGTGCTAATTTGTAATTTTTGATTATGCATTGGCTGCGTTTCCATCTGTCCACCATTTTGTTTTGATTTCTTGTTATTTTTGTTGTTGATTAGCTTAGGCTTTGGCTGCTGGCGCTGCAGCTGAGTTTGTTGTTGTTTTTGCTGTTGCTGTTGCAGGTGCAATTGAGCAGGTTGCTGGCGCTGAGGCTGCTTTTGCCGCCGCTGTAATTTCGGCTGAGGCTGCCGAACATTCGGACTGATATTTTTGATGTTTGGCAGGGACAACAGTTTTGCTTGTAGCAGATCCAGATACAAGGGGCAGCCCTTGTAATTGGATGTATGGTCCGAGCCGCAGTTTGCACAAGTAGATGGCACATTTGCCGGTTTGACGCAAGTCTGTGTGAGGTGCTCATTACCGCACTTTACACAGCGAGCAGAGTGGCGGCAATATCGGGCCGTGTGGTTAAAGCGCTGGCATCGGTGGCACTGTGGCAATTTCTTGCCATTTATTTTAGGCCACTCGAAGCGGACGACGTATTTGCAAAGATTTCTGACTCCGAATATAGATCGATTCTTTGCGGAATCGGGAGCCAATTCCACAAAGAATATATTCGGTTGATATGTACCAGGGCCGCTGCGATTCTTATATTTTGGGCAATATACGTTGCGAATCGTATAGCCCATGCAGGTCAGCTCGTTTCGGATTGCGTCGGTGCTTGTGGAGGCGTGAATGCCCCGCACCACAACCCGGAATGAGCGCTCCTCACGCCTCTGGTACGTGTTATAATTGATTGAATTCTCCATATTGAGGACGTTTATGATTTTAGAGTATGTCTCTAAGGTTTTTGGCAGGATTCTTAATATGCCAGGACTACCCAATTTTAACCCATAATCAATTATGGGCGGGTTTTGCCCGTTTAATTTGGCAACTACAGAATCGATGCCGTTTTGATCTGGCTGGTTGTAATGCTGAATGCATATCTGTGGTGGTTTGTAGTGTTTCGCCGCAGGGGCAGAAACATTGATCGCACCAGCTTGCTGTTGTTGTTGATGGTCGGGAGAGTTAGAAGGAGTAGCGTTGACGGCCGTGGCGGCAGTGGCGAAATGGACATTTGTCAATGCTGCTCTTTCGTTAGTTGGAATTGTTGTCGTAGTTGTTGACTGTTTGGCAGGTGTCAGGGCAGCTTGTACGGCAGCGTCTAAATTGTTAGTTGTCGCCGGCAACTGTTGGGGCTGATGTGTATCTGGCGCTTTAAAGTCGGATTCTGATAATAATGTGAACCGATTTGAAAATTGGTTGCGTCTTTAAGCATCTTGCTGGGATAGGCGAGAAATTGCCGAGTTTTGGCGATTTGACTTTCGCGCATTATTTTTGCGAATTTGATTGGCTGCTTTGCTAGTGGGATGTAGTAGTTGATAATGCGAAGCTCCGGTAGTGGCTGTGGTGGTGATTTTGCCGCCGGGACCATCAATACCGGGTGCATTGTTGGAGCTGCTGTCACTGCTGCTGCTTATGCTCATTGAATTTTTGGATTTGTGGTTTGCAGCATTGCCAGCCAAAATGGCTGCATATGTTGGCGAGCTGAGTTGTGTGGAGGTTTTTGTTGCAACAACTGAAGTGGGAGTATGGTGGCGAGAAGTGCTCATCAGCAGCGGTTGAGCTGGCTTTGGTGTGCAAGGAGCATCATCGCCATCCATAATATTTACGATTGAATCACTAGAGGAGTGTTCATCGTAGTAGCTGATAAAGTTGTCGGCAGCTTGACTGTTTGGTGGAGTAGTATCCAGTAGTATGTGCCAGTTGTGCCTGAGCGTCAGCTGGTATATGAATACTGTTGATATTCGTGTTTGCAGCTGTTGTTTTTGCCGTTATTGATAATGTTGTTGTCGTTTCCGAAACAGTGTTTTCTGTTTCTTTGCCCGCAGCACGTTTCTGTTCTTGTCCTTGTTGCGCAGATGTTTCACTGGCTGTCGATATGAGAGCCTGGGGGGACAGGGCTGATGCTGGCGCTAATGAGTCTACTGAAATTGATAGTAGACCGTTCATTGGTGCCGGCATTGTCAGCATCGGCGAGAGCAGCAGGCCTGATAAGTTTGACAAGAGTCCTGGCGATACTGCCGGCTCGGCGGACAGATGAGTAGTGGGCGTAGTGTTTGGATCTGACATATTGATAGTGGTAATTGGTAAATATGGTTGAAGGTAGGTATTGGTATATGGTGATTATACGGTGAGTATATGGTTGAGGTAAGTATATATATTATATATAGTTTATGATTGGTGATGGCACACCGGTAAGAAATTATATTTATATATAAGTATGATAAGGTAAGTATAGGTAAGTATGAATATATGTAATATGAAGGTGTGATAAGGTAAGTATAGCTATATGTAGTATGAAGGTGTGATAAAGTAAGTATAGGTAAGTATATGAGAAGGTGTGATAAGGTAAGTATAGGTAAGTGTATGAAAATGTGTAATAATTACATTATTAAGCTTATTTTTTTTAAATAGTTTTGATTAAGGTAAGTATTTAGTTTTAAATTTATTTAGTTTATTGGTGACGACACGCCAGTTTTGATTTTGTTTGTGTCAATCTTTGCAAAAATTAAGAGCAATCTACAAAGGGAACGTGAAAAAGCTTAATCTCTATGTTCGTTTTTGCAAAGGTTTAGTTTATTTGAGTAAGAAAAAGCACAAAATGGCGAGGTTGAAACGACTAAATGGCGCTTTGTTGTGATTTGTTTGTAAGTGTGTGCTTTTGGTTTCGCACCAAGTTGACCAATTTAGTCAATTCCCCAACCAGAAGGTCGACTAGCTACAGCTGCGCCTGCTCTCAGCTTCATCAAGTTTCTATGCGCGCGTCACTTATATGGACGTCAAAAAGGGGAAGTAATGTATATAAGTGTATTTGTATGTGATTGTTGTGGATATATATATTTGTTTATATATGTGTTCTGACAGGAGTTGTAGATAGGTATGTGAAAGTATATATGTATATGTTTTGACAGATGTATATATGTGTAATTTATGGAATGTAATAAGTGTGTGTATGCGTGTGTGTGTCAAGTTGCGCGACAGCAACTATTTTGGCGATTGTATGAGTGTGCACAAAACCAGGACAATTGCCCACACACACACACGTCATATATTGGCACAACACTTTTGCTGGAAATTGCTAGAAATTTTTAGATTAATTTGTTTGGTCACCTTTGGGCTTGAAGTTTTATGGCAAAAGTTGATGTATTACCTTGTTTTTGGAGATTTGAAGGGTTAATTGTTATTTTTGGTTATGTATTATATTAATTATAGGTTTTATTTTTGATTAAATTGCTCTCTTTTTAGCTAAGAGGGTATGATTGTCCGTAGACGGACAGTTTGTAGCAATATATATGCTAGGTGTATACTTATATTTAATTAGCAATTGAAAATATATAAAGCTATAGCAATTTATTGATTTATATTTATTTTTGTTTTAGGTTATATCAATTTTTTGGATTTTATGACGAGAGTATGAGTTTTAGTGGTTAATTTTAGTACATGTAAGGCACTAGGCAGTTATGTATTTGTTATACATAACACATTTTTGTGTTTTTGCACGCCGTGCGCCAGCGTCTGATGCGTAGCAGAACAACTAAAACGAAAGTTATAGATTGTCACCGTGGCGACACTTTGCGCAAAAGTCACTGCAGGCCACGTGCACTATATACATGTACAAAAAAGCCACTGTTTTGAGCGAGTGAAAAAACCGAATAAAAAACCGAGGGATATGTATTGCAATTTGCACTTTGCAATCGTGTCCCTATATACTATGTTCGGTTCGTTTTCTATGATTTTTACTTTTTATTTCTCCGCGAGCACGTCCGTTCACTTCAGGCACCAAACAGAGACTCTTTTTTTTTCTGTTTTAGGTTGAGCAGGAGACCGGGTCGGATGAGACGAATGGGAATCGGGATCCAGGACACCGAGCACTCGCTCGCCCATTCCTTGGGGGAGAGAATGAGTGAGAAAGTGAGTGTGTGAGAGATACCTTAGATAGATGAATGTATAGTACGAGGGTGAGCGTGTGTGTGAGTACCGGAGTAAGCGAGTCGTAGTGTGACGGCATTATGGCGCCAACTCAATTTAAATCTAACTACTCTCATATCCATACCCCCTGTCACAACACACTGGTCTCACGCAGGACACCAAATATCAGAGATACCCCCCTCACGAACTCAGCTAGTCCATCCGCAATTCACACAGCCCCATACCGAACCTGTCCCTACTCCAGAAGTTTATTGATATACTCTTAATTCTATACATTATACATTTTCTGTGAGTTTTGATTAAAAGTTAATGTGTGTATATACATGTTTAAAGGATTAGTGTTGTGTGTGTTTAACAAAATATAAATGCATGAATTTGCCAATTAATTCATAATCTTATGACACTTATTGAAAAAGTTTATTTATTGATTATCTTTTGTCTCTGACTTTAAAGTTAATTTGAAATTTAAATGTTTAGTAAGAGTACAATTGGAGTAATGTGCGGCGTCAGCATGTATTAGCCAGCCATTAGCCAGCATTATTGATAATAGCCGAGTGATTGACGTGAGAGAAATTTGTTTAATGGTGTTTATAAAAATTCATAAGATTTTTCGTTATGATTTATCTGTGTTTAATGTACGAAATAAGGAGAATGTTTTCTTGTTTCTTATTGATAGAGAATTGGACTCGGCACATGAATATACAGTGTGTGTGTGTTCCCGATTTTGCAAAGTGTGTCTGTATTGCCCGAGACAAAAGATGAATAGATGGCAACGGGACAGAGGTTGATGTTGTTTTCGCCAAGTACCTTCTCTCGCTTAGCACTGGCTGTTATCAGATGCAAATTGGCATAACTTAGATATCTGCGTTGCGGGAAAGGGAATGAAAAAGAATATTGGGAAATAATAGCGAATTGGCAAATTCGTGTATGAGAGGAAGCAACGATAAGCGCATTGTGTTTGTTATTGTTGCTTTCTCGATATGGCTTTGTGTGTATGTGTGTATGATTTGATTGTGTGTGTATTCTTATTGTTAGCTGAATAGAGAAGATAGTTGGAGCTGCTGGAGGTAGTCCGCGGTGAATAAGAAATTGCCCCCCTCCCCATATTGTCCGTTTTTTGCATTTAAAAATGCAAATAGCAGCAGCTTTTGCCATTGGCCATGGGGTGGGCAAGGATTTTGGCTGCAACTAGCCGGGCAATATCGCATAGATATCTTGTCTGTTGTGTCCGTGTATGCGCCAGCGCATGGACGTAGAACTATGCGCGCTCGTGTACGCGTGTGTTTGCATGTGCTCACGTTATTCCAGCATTGAAAAATGCTGGAGTGTCGCGAGCGAGTAGACACAGCGGCGCACACGGCGGCACATGGCTGGCAGTTAGTTTTGACAACTTGTTGATTGCAGTTTCTGTTGGTTGCGTAGTTGATTGTACTTCTTGATGTTTGCATTGAGAAATGCAATTTGTGATGAGGTAAGTATATTTCAGGAAAAACAAAGGCAAGATGAGGATAAAGTAAAAAGGTAAGTAGATGAGGTAGGTAAAAATTATAAAGAGGTAAGTACAAAAATAAGCATTTTTTAGGGAGTTAAATAATAATAGGTAAGTGGAAGGTAAGTAAAAATTGCCAGTTTTTTCAGAAATTTTTGATTTGGACTAGCAATAGATGAGTCAATGAAGCCGGGCACCTGAACAATTTATTGATTTGAGCTGTTACAGGTTGTGGCGGGCATTGTGGAGTTATCGCCGTGGCGAAATAGTTCCTGCAATTGTCGCTGCATCAGCGACATTGAGCCCATTAGCCTATCTAGCTGCTCCTGCTTCTTTTGGGCCATTTGAAATAGTATCTGATTATTGGGATCGTTTGCAGGATAGGTGTTGTTTGGCTGTTGTTTTTGTTGCGGCTGCTGCTCAACATCCATCTGCATAGGCAGTGACTGCCCTTGCGGGACGGGTTGTTGGTCAGTGGCAAGTTGCCGTTTTGATAAGTTTTCAAGCAGCTGGCGTTGCATTAAACGATCTGCTCTCTGCTCTGAACAGAGTAAGGTCGCTCGAGTTGACGCAGCTGCTGCTGTTGTTGTTGTAATCTTTGGATCCGCGCCCATCTAGAGCGTGGATCTAAGGAGTTGGATGAGGGAACGGTGGGGGGATTGAAATTTTCGGCAATATTTGCCGTATTGATATTATTTGTATTTGCCGGTGTGACAGATGCGATGGAAACCGCGGCTGGGATGCTGATAGGCTGCGGTTCCGTCTGTCCGCCATTTTGTTTTTTTTTTTTGTGTTGTTTTTTCCTTTTGTTTTTCTTTGATTGCATTGGCATAGGCTTCTGCGTTGGAGCTTGCTGCTGTTGAGCAGGTTGCTGACGCTGAGGCTGCTTTTGCCGCTGCGGTAAATTCGGCTGTTTTTGTTGGGGCTGCCGAATTTGTGATTTTGTGTTTTTAGTGATGGGCTGGTTCAACATTTTTGCTTGAAGCAAGCCCAAGTACATGGGGCAACCCTTGTAATTGGCTGTGTGATCCGAGCCGCAGTTTGCACATGTAGCTGGCACATTTGCCGGTTTGGCGCAAGTTTGTGTGAGATGCTCGTTGCCGCACTTTACACACGAGCACGGTGATGGCAATATCGGGTCGTGTGGTTGAAACGCTGGCATCGGTGGCACTGTGGCAATTTCTTGCCATCTATTTTAGGCCACTCGAACGGACGACGTATTTGCAAAGATTTCTGACACCGAAGATAGATCGATTCTTTGCGGAATGGGGAGCCAATTTCACAAAGAATATATTCGGTTGATATGTACCAGGGCCGCTGCGAATCTTATATTTTGGGCAATATACGTTGCGAATCGTATAGCCCATGCAGGTCAGCTCGTTTCGGATTGCGTCGGTGCTTGTGGAGGCGTGAATGCCCCGCACCACAACCCGGAATGAGCGCTCCTCACGCCTATGGTACGTGTTATAATTGATTGAATTCTCCATATTGAGGACGTTTATGATTTTAGAGTATGTCTCTAAGGTTTTTGGCAGGATTCTTAATATGTCAGGACTACCCAATTTTAATCCATAATCAATTATGGGCGGGTTTTGTCCGTTTAATTTGGCAATTACAGAATCGATGCCGTTTTGATCGGGTTGATTTGCATGTAAGATGCATATTTGGGGCGGTTTGTAGTGTTTCGGCGCAGGGGCAGAAACATTGACCGCATCAGCCTGTTGTTGTTGTTGAGTATTAAAGGACAGGGAATTTGGAGGAGTAGTATTGACGGCCGTGGCGGCAGCGGCAAAATGGACATTGGTCATCGCTACTTTTGCGTTGGTAGGAATTTTAGCCATCATTGTCGGTTGTTTAGTTGTCACCGGCAACTGTTGGGGTAGATGTTGTTGTGGCGCTTCAAGGTCAGATTCTGACAGTAAATTGAACCGATTTGCATGTTGATTGCGCCTTGAATCTTGTTGTGATGAACGAGAATTGGCGGAGATTTGGCGATTTGATTTGCGCGCGTATATTTTGCGGTTTTGATTGGCTGTTTTCCTGTGGGATGCAGTAACTTATAGTGAGATGCACCGGTAGTGGCTGTGGTGGTGATTTTGCCGCCGGGACCACCAATACCAGGTGCATTGCTGGAGCTGCTGTCACTACTGCAGCTTAAACACAACAAGTTTTTGGAGTTTTGGTGCGTAACATTGCCAGCCAAAATGGCTGCTTATGTTGGCGAGTTGAATTGGCGAGCATCATTACTGTCTGTGATATTAGCGATCAGATCACCAGAACAGTGTCCGTCGCTATGAATGCTAGAGTTTTCGACATTTTGGGTGTTGGTTGGAAAATTTTCAGTTACGGCATTTTCAGCACAATCGGATTCTAGCTGAGCAATCAGACGCTTGAAATGCGCCAATTGTGCTTGAGCATCAGCTGACGTCATTTTTGTTGTTGTCGATTCAGACACTATGTTTGTCCCGTTCATATTCGTGGCACGTTTCTGTTGCTGTCCCTTTTGCGCAGGCAATGCGCTGGCTGTCGATATGAAAGCTTGAGGAGACAGTGCCGATGGTGTCAGGGCCCTAGTCGCTGCCGCCACCAAAGAGTCTGCTGAAAATGATTGCGGACGGTTCAGTGGTGTCGGCATTGGCGACATGGGCGAGAGTGACATGTCTAATAAGTCATTCAGAAGGCCTGGCGATATTACCAGCTCTGCGGACGAGTATGTGGTGGACGAAGTGTCTGGATTTGACATGGCGATAAATGGTAAGTATGATTAAAGGTAAGTAGTTTATATGGTAAGTATATATATTTTATGATTGGTGATGGCACACCGGTATGAGATTATATTTATATTTATAGGGCGTAAATATTAAAATATGAAGATATGATAAGGTAAGTATAGAAATATATATGAAGGTGTGAAAAGGTAAGTATAGGTAAGTATATGAGAAGGTGTGATAAGGTAAGTATAGGTAAGTGTATGTATATGTGTGATTGTAGCTTAATATTGTTGGTGGCGACACACCTAATTTAGCTTCAATTTTTTAATAGTTTTGATTAAGGTAAGTATTTAGTTTTAATTTATTTAGTTTATTGGTGACGACACACCAGTTTTGATTTTGTTTGTGTCAAACTTTGCAGAAATTAAGAGCAATCTATAAAGGGAACGTGAAAAAGCTTAAGCCCTCTGTTGGTTTTTGCAAAGGTTTAGTTTAGTTTATTTGAGTAAGAAAAAGCACAAAATGGCGATGGGTGGTTGAAATGACTAAATGGCGCTTTGTTGTGATTTGTTTGTAAGTGTGTGCTTTTGGTTTCGCACCAAGTTGACCAATTTAGTCAATTCACCAACCAGAAAGTCGACTAGCTACAGTTGCGCCTGCTCTCAGCTTCATCAAGTTTCTATGCGCGCGTCACTTATATGGACGTCAAAAAAGGGGAAGTAATGTATATAAGTGTATTTGTATGTGATTGTTGTGGATATATATATTTGATTATATATATGTTCTGACAGGAGTTGTAGATATGTATGTTGTAGTAGGGCGTCCGCAGGGCTTCCAGATGAACTTTGCTAAGTTGAAGTATCGTTGGGGGAGCGTTTCTGCTCTGCACAAATTTACTTAAGAAGGTTGGAAAAAAAACACGTTTGTTCACTTGCAGGTTATTTTTTCTTCTGTTCTATATTTTTCAGAGTACATTACAATGTATTAGTGTAAGTGAGGTGAAATTTCAGTACATGTTCCATGTACTGGTTCCGGAGTTACATGGCGGTTGGATGGCGACTGCCGGATACACTTCTTGTGTGAACATGCCGCCCGCCTTGCAGTATTGCAAAAAGAAAAAGGTAGAGGGAAGTGGCTCTGTTCCTACTATTGAGCACAGGAGCCGGACAGTATCCACCCGAAGACCGTGTTTTGGGCCAGTGGTGCGCCGCCATGACTCAGCAGGTCGCCTTGGAGAATTAAATTTGGATATATATCCGAGCCCAAAACTAGATTGGAGATTTCCGGCTGGAACCAGCGATCGTCTGCCAATCGAACGTTATTGAAGGGCTCGTTTAGTTTCTCGCTGACGGGCTTCGTTGGAGTTTGATACCGGAGATTTGGCATCACTTGCAGGATGACCTCTCGCTGGAAGCTAGAGGTCCTGGAACTTATAATAGCCGAGCAAGCGTTGTCTTTACCGACGCGGGTGACGGATAGCCCGGAGGCCTTTGCCAAGGATGCGTCGATAAGACTTACCGGACAGCACGGGTCTAAAAGTGCCCGAGTGTCGCGGGTCGCCTTGCCGTTTCCGAGTCGGATGAGTGCTCTCGGGAGCACGGTTGTCCTTTTGTGTTCCATTAATGTCGACAAGGAGATGGAACCAGCGGATGAAGGCGGCGCGGAGCGTCGCGCTTGGGCCTTGGTGCTGCGCCTTGTTTGGGATCGCTCTGGAGATCGCGATGGCATGCGACGCGATTCTTGCAAATTAAGCAAGGTGTGATGGTCGCCCTGGCACTTGCGGCACTTGTCCTTGCGGCGACATGACTCCCCGAAATGTTGGTGAGCCAGGCAGTTTGGGCAGTATTCGTTGACCAGAACTGCTCGGAGTCTCTTCTCTGGAGACAGCCGCATGAACCGCTGGCACTTTCGCAGCGCGTGAACTCCTCGGCATACTCGGCATCGGAACGATTCCGTTGCCGGTCGGCTCTTGGATCGGCCTTGTTGTTGGCGTGGAGACATCGTGCTGTTACGTGAAGAAGGTAAAAAAAACGTAATAGACATTACTGATGCGGCTTTATACGGATGGTCCGCAGACCTAGGATTCTCGTCTTTACTGGAGATTTTACTGGATGGAAAATGGAGACTAGATTCTATCGGGAGCAGGATCAGCTTAGAGATAGGTCTCTTGGAGACACCTCGGGCTGTTAAGACGTCGACCACTCGGACTCTTTGGTCGTCGACAGGATAGGTCGTTTGGATTCGACCTAGACGCCAGTCATTAACTGGAAGATTATCTTCTTTAATAATGACTAGATCGTCCCGTTGTAAGTCTCGCGTTGGAGTTTGCCATTTGTTTCTTTTGTGTAACTCTAAAAGATACTCATGTTTCCAACGGAGACAGAACTGTTGTTGCAAAGCCTTCAAGCGCTGCCAGCGGTTGATGATGGACGCGGCGTTTTCCTTGATCTCTGGCTCTGTGGCGGAAAGTAGAGGACCCCCGACTAGAAAATGACCGGGAGTCAGAGCTAGGAGATCAGTAGGATCTTCCGACATTGGAGATATCGGTCTTGAATTCAGGCATGCTTCAACTTTGGATAGGAGCGTGGAAATCTCTTCGAAAGTGTATTTGGAGGTCGATGTAGACTTATAAAATAGATTTTTGAAACTCTTTACACCTGCCTCCCACAGGCCACCCATATGCGGTGCACTAGGAGGGTTGAAGTGCTAGGACATTTTCTGGAGACTGTAAGTGGCCTGGAGTTGAGTCTTAAGCGCTTCTACAAAATCGCGCGAGAGGACTTGCCGTTGTCGGAATGCATTTGACTTGGGCACCCTCGTCGTGCCACAAATCTCGCAAATGCCGCTAGGAATTTTTCTGTGGTCAGGTCAGATGTAGCTTCTAGGTGGATGGCTTTGGTGCTGAAGCACACAAAGACGCACACGTAGCCTTTTGTAATAAGACAGGCTCGACCTGTGTAATTTTTCACATCGAAGGGGCCTGCAAAATCGACTCCTGTGTGAGTGAACGGGCGAGAGAATGTGACTCTCTCCACCGGCAAGTCGCCCATGAGCTGCGGTTGCAATTTCTTTTTTCGGATGACGCAGATTTTGCAGGAATGAATTGTGGATTTGACCAACACCTTCAGCTTTGGAATCCAGTACTGTGATCGTATTAAACGCATCATGAGCTGGTTGCCTCCATGCAAGGATATAAGATGGGTGAAAGCGGCCAAGAGACGTGAATATGCACATGTGTATGGCAGTATGATTGGATGCCGCTCATCGTAGCCGAGTGCTTCGGCCGCTCTTACACGACCACATGCTCGAATAATTCCCTTACCATCTAAAAAGGGGTTCAAATTAAGGAGTTTGCTGGAAGTGAGCTGTTTTTTCGTGCTCAAGCAAGTGTACTCTGACGAGTATGCTTGTCTCTGGGTCAGGAGAATGAGTCTTTCTTGTGCATAAGAAATCTCGTTGCTGTCAATTTCAATAGTTGACGGGAGCGACAATCGTTTGCAACGCTTGATGAAGCGATATATGTATGCTAACACTCGCAGGGCTCGATCGAACTTGGAGAAGCGCTCGAGGAAAGAAAATGAGGGAGCCGTGTTTACGAGGTTTACTTTAATCGTACGTTGCTCTATTGTCGTATCTGGGAGGGGATCTGAAGGAATGGGCCATTGGTTCTGAGGTAGGCGTAACCATTCTGGCCCGTGCCACCACAGCTCATTGTTGACTAAAACTTGTGGTGGGGCACCTCTGCTCGCTAGGTCCGCTGGATTGTACTCGGATCGTAAATGGGACCATTTATTGGAGTCGGTGGCCTGAGTAATTTTTGCGACTCTGTTTGCTACAAAGGTAGTCCAGGCGCATGTTGGCTTATGAAGCCAAGCTAGCACAATTGTGGAATCTGTCCAATAGAACCAGTCGCCGCCAGCGGAAGGTAGCTGGGGACTGAGTGCAGCGGATAACTCGGACAGAAGTGCTGCGCCGCACAGCTCTAGTCGTGGCAAGGATACCGTCTTGACCGGAGCGACCCTCGTTTTCGCTGTTAGGAGATGTACTGAGATGCGATCTTGTATCTCAGTGCGCACGTAAATGGCGGCCCCATATGCACGCTGCAAAGCGTCACAAAACCCATGGTATTGAATAGTCCCCTGTGGGCGGAATTCGACCCATCTAGGGATGTGAATCGCACTGAGGCCCGGATACTCTTGCAGAAATAAATTCCACTTAATGAGAAGACTCTCAGGTAGCGGATCGTCCCAGCCCAGTTCTTGGAGCCAGATCTCCTGCATGAATATTTTTGCCTGAATAATGACTGGACCCAGCCAACCTGCTGGATCGAACAGTTTGGCAATCTGTGAAAGGACTTCACGTTTGGAGACGGACTGTTTTTTTTGTTAGCTCGGATGGAGCGAAAAAGAAGTCATCGGTGTCAGCTTTCCATCTGATCCCGAGAGTCTTTGCCGAACAGGCTTCCTCGATCTCTAAAAAGTCGGCGTGAAGCAAGTGGTCCTTGGGAATCGCTCTAAGCAAGTCCTTTTCATTGGATGTCCATTTTCGCAAGGGGAACCCGGCAGATTCAAGGGCCTTGCGGAGTTCTGCAATTGCTTGATCTGCTGTTGATTTGGAATGGGCTCCCGCTAGTACATCGTCGACATACATATTGTTTGCGATAATGTGACTTGCTAAGGGATAGAGCGAACGAACGTCATCAGATAACTGATGTAGTACCCGGATTGCCAAAAAGGGGGCACAGTTAACTCCAAACGTGACTGTGCTGAGTTCGAAGTCACGAAGCTCGTTGTCCTTTTTCGGAACAGAATTCTTTGATAGGGCGTGTGGTTGGGATGCACAAGTATCTGCCGATACATTTTCGTGATATCGGCATTGAACACATATCGGAAGAAGCGCCATCTCAGAATTTGAATGGTTAAGTCGGATTGCAGAACGGGCCCTGCATGTAGCACATCGTTCAGACTTTTACCATTCGATGACGGTTGGGAGGCGTTAAATACTACGCGGAGCTTAGTCGTGGTGCTGTCAGGCTTGTGAACAGCATGGTGTGGTAGATAAAAGTTATCCGAACCATTGCTTGGAGGGACTTGTCGCATGTGACCTAAGTCCAGATATTCCTGGATCACCGCATCGCACTGCTCCTTAAGGGGGGCATTTTTTGCCAGACGATTCTCATTTCGTAGAAATTGAGCTAGTGCGATGGACCTTGAATGGCCTAACTGGATGTGATCGGAATTCTTGAATGGCAGTGTGACCAAGTATCTGCCGTTTTTATCCCTTTTAGTGGTTTTTTGGAAATTGCGCTCACAAAACAGGTCGGATTCCTTTTCCAGCTTAACTGGAATATCCTCCACCTTCCAAAATTGTGTGAGCAGTTTATCCATGCTCGCATTTGGATTCAGCGAGACTTGAGTCGAAAAGGATGCGACAGATTTGGCACTGGTCTTAGAAACGGGGCCTGAAAGGATCCAGCCGAAAATCGTTTCTTGACCAAGGAGAGTGCCACATATGTTGGGATAGGAGCTACCTAGCAATATGGATGGGAGGATATCGGCGCCGAGAAGCACGTCTATCTGTGAGCTCCTATAGAAAGAGGGATATCGGCCAAGTGTAATTTTGGAAGTTCTTCCAAAGCAGTTTGGCGGATGGTGTGGGAGGGCAAATTGCCTGCCAGCTTTTGAAGAACATAAGCCGAGGTTTCAATATGAACCCTGGGCTTTATCGGAGAGCCAATATTAAAATGGCAAAGTTTTTGAGGTTGAGCCGAAATGGCTTGATACAAACCGGAGACCTGTGCGTCGACGGGTTAATAAGGAAGTTTAACCCTTTTGAACAATCGCTCTGAAATAAAGGTCGCTTCAGATCCAGAGTCGATTAATGCCCGGGCTGTATACTTTGTGCCCAAATGACACACTTGGATGACAGCCGTGCCGAGGAGAACACCATGTGAGTTTGCGGAAAAGTATTTTTGAACGGTAGCTTGGGTTGAAGTAGAAGTGGACTGTATTGGTGAAGGAGGGTTCAAAACTATTGGTGTTGTGGAAGCTGAGGGCACCTGGGGTCTGTCACGGTAGAGTAGCGTGTTGTGACGTCCCTTGCACGTGAAACAACTATGCGCGCTGGTGCAGTCTTTCAACTGGTGCTGTCTGGCGAAGCAGTTTAAGCACAACTTTTCTTGCTTAATGACGGAAACTCTCTCGGGTACGGACATTTGTAGAAAACGTGGGCATAGACGCACGGGATGGTTTTCCTTCTGACACAATTTGCAGTGCTGTGACTTTGTAGTCACTGTTGCTTCGAAGGTTCTCAGGTGGTTGGACTCTTTTCTTGTGGGTTTGGACTGGGGTGGCGTATGTGCGGTAGGTCGTACATCCTCTATCGCCTCCAAGGTGCGATATCGGTCGATCAGAAATGAATTCATCTCGGACCATTGAGGTATCTCTGCCTTATCGTGGAGCGATTGTTCCCATAACGACAGTGTGAGCTTAGGCAATTTAGAGGAGCACAAGAAAATTAGCAGACAATCCCAATTTTCGGTGCTCACCCTGGACAAGTCGAGAGCCGTTAAACATCCCTGGATTGTGCCCTGAAGCTCTTTAAGGGCGGCTCCAGACTCTTGTGTTGCTGAGGGGAGATTGAAAAGAATTTTCAACTATTGACTATTGACTAATAGTCGCTTATTCTCAAATCTCTCCGTCAGGCTCGCCCACGCTGACTGAAAGCCGTCATTCGTGAGCGAAGCACGTTTATTCTAAACGCAGCTCAATGGAAAGGGTTTTTTTTTGTCATAGAATTATTTGTATAAATTGTTATTTTAAAAAAAAATCGCACGGATATTCGATTTATTACGCAACTTGGAAACGTCTTAACTTATAATTATGTTTTATATATTTTTATAACAATAAGAAAAAGTAATGCATATGTTTGTATTTTATTAAGTAAACGCAGCTCAATGGCAATGTGGAAACATACAAAAATATAAAAGTTTCTCAGAATCAGTTTATCGAAAACCGATCTTGGTACTTTACAACCCTGATGTTTGTTTACCTTTTGCACTTGCCAATTAATTGGTAAAAATAAATATATAAATTAATATTGAAGCTGCTGTGGAGGAAAAATAGCAAACGATACACCTATAATAGGATGTGCGTGTGTGTGTATACATGCAGGTGAATTTGCACAGTGTTGTTTTAATTAACTAAATACCAATTAGAATTGTGTGTTTTTATATATTTAGGTATGTGATTATTTGGTGAAGGTTGGAATGGAGAAGCGCATACACTTGTTGTTCGACGAAGCGAAAGCCTATGTGTGCAGATATGTCTTGATGTACTTGCGTACATCAATATGGCGATCGGTTAAATTTTTGGGTATGCACTTGTACATATATGTATATACATATGTACAGACATCAATATGGCGACCTTATCGGAGTCACTTTCTGTTTTATTTCTTTTAATATTTGTCACTTTTTAGATGCCTTAATGGCCACGAACAATATTTTATCTGCGGGTTTTTTTTTTGAATTTTTTAAATACAATTGCCCCTCGCTTTAACCACGGACAATGTGAAGCGAAAAAATATGTTCAGACACACAAATATGAATTAATTAACTGGAGTTGCCGGAAATTTGGCAATGGTCGAGTTGAGGTAGGTGCACTGCTACTTATCTTGTTTGAATTTGTAGCTGTTCCTGGAAGCTTTTATTGCAGATCCACCAATGCTTGCTGGGGCGAACTGGATATGCCAAATGTTGTAGAAGTATCCGGCTCGAAGGACCAAATGTTGTAGTAGGGCGTCCGCAGGGCTTCCAGATGAACTTTGCTAAGTTGAAGTATCGTTGGGGGAGCGTTTCTGCTCTGCACAAATTCACTTAAGAAGGTTGGAAAAAAAACACGTTTGTTCACTTGCAGGTTGTTTTTTCTTCTGTTCTATATTTTTCAGAGTACATTACAATGTATTAGTGTAAGTGAGGTGAAATTTTAGTACATTTTCCATGTACTGGTTCCGGAGTTACATGGCGGTTGGATGGCGACTGCCGGATACACTTCTTGTGTGAACAATGTATGTGAAAGTATATATGTATATGTTTTGACAGATGTATATATGTTTTTTTTTTTTTTTTTTTTTTTGTGTATAGGAGGGAAAAGCATTAAAAGCCGAAAAGTGTGGGACTTGCACCCACTAAAAACCCACCTACTCTCCGTATCCCTCTCATGGCACCACCGATGGGTATCACTTCACGAGGGGGAGATGGCATGAAAGCCTCAGCTAGATTCTCATCTATGATTGACGATTGCGATGTCGTTCAGCGCGACGCAAGGATTTGATTATCACTGCCGCTGTGGTGCTAATAGCAATCCAATTGTTTTGCGAGCTTAGTAGGATATCTAGCAAGTCGTTGACTATAAAAGGTCTCCCAATAATTTGACTTAGCTCTTCCCGTTCAGCAGAGAATCTTGGACAGACGAAAAAGACATGTTCAGCGTCTTCTGTGGCCCGCGCACAGTGTGTGCAGAACGGGTCCGTCTCGTGTTTAAACCTATATAGATAGGATTTAAAGCACCCGTGTCCCGTCAGTAATTGAGTCAGGTAGAAGTCGGTCTGACCGTGCTTCCTACTCACCCAAGGCCGTATGTCCGGGATCAGCGATCGTGTCCAGCTGCCATTGGTGGTAGTTCTCCACCTCGCCTGCCATTCTTCCATGGTTTCAGCCCGCCTTACAGTTTGGGAGCTGTTGCTCCTCGTCTCCATTGCCAGGAGATCTAGTGGGATCATTCCGGCCAGTACTAGTGCTGCATCCTCGGAGACAGTACGGTAAGAGCTGAGACATCGTAGCGCGCACCTGCGGTATGCAGCCTTGCTGCTTCGGCCGTACGCTGGTATCCTCAGTGCCGGCGCCCAGACTTTTGCTGCATACAGTATGATTGACCTGACCACACTTGCTATCAACCACCTGCTCTTCTGCCGCGGGCCCGCATTATAAGCCATCATCCTGGCTACTGCATTCGCGGCTTTCGCCGCCTTTCCCCCGACGAACTCCAGGTGGTGCTTGAACGTAAGCCGATGGTCCAGCATTACTCCCAAGTATCTGATGGCTGGCTTCGAGTGTATGGGACAGTTGTCGACGCGTATTGTGGCTGTCTCCACTACCTTACGGCTGCTGACCAGTACTGCCTCCGTCTTGTGGGCAGCCAGTGTTAAGCCATTGGACGCGAGCCAGTTCACCACCTGTCGGATAGCGGTGTTGGTTTTCTCCTCAACAGCCGGCAGCTCCTTGCTGACCGTAACCACCGAAATGTCGTCCGCAAAGCCAATGATGTGAGTGCCTGCAGGGATGTTCAAACGGAGAACTGCGTCGTACATCACGTTCCATAGTGTAGGTCCCAGGACTGATCCTTGTGGAACGCCGCCAGTTATGGTGTGCTGCCGCTGTCCTGCGGCGGTGTCATACAAGAGCACACGATTGAAGAAATAGTCCGTAATCAGGCTTATCAGGTACTCGGATATCTGGAGTCCCTGAAGCGCGCGTATGATACTCATCCAGCTGGCTGCATTGAACGCGTTCTTTACGTCCAGGGTCGTAATGAGGCAGTATTTTTTGCTACCATTCCGCCATCGGGACCCCTCAATGGCTTGTGTGGCGATGCCCACCACATGGCTGATAGCTTGGGCAGTGCTGCGCTTTTTCCGGAATCCAAACTGGTACTCAGATAGCCCTTGCCGTTCTTCTAGTTCGTCTTGCAGTCTGTTACATATGATGCGCTCGAACAGTTTGCCAACCACGTCGAGCATGCACAGTGGCCTGTATGCGGACGGGTCCTCTGGTGGCTTGTCGCCTTTTGGGAGCAACACCAGTCTCTGGCGTTTCCACCTTGTAGGAAAGCGGCGATCCTCCATGCACTTATTGAATAGCGCTGTATAGACTGCTGGTTGCTTGGCCACTATTAGCTTCAGAGCTTTTGTCGGGATCCCGTCAGGTCCTGGGGCTTTATTTGGCTGTATCCGCGCAAGAGCATGTAGCACCTCCTCTGCGCCCGTCCATTTTACCGTCGACGTTCCGGCGTACGTGGTGGTTATGTGCAGCGTTGGTTGCGAGGGGAAGAGCGTGGTGACAATTGCCCTTAGCTGGACACCGTTTGTGGGCATTGACATCCTGCACATTCTTCCCATGACCAATTTGTAGGCTGTACCAAAGGGTTGCGCGTCGGCATCAGCGCATAGGCTCTTCCACGCGGCATCCTTGCTGCGATTGATAGCCTTCTTAAGTGCGGCCCTCTTCGCTCTGTAGGCTTCCTGCATTTCCTGGCAATTGCTTCTCCTGGCTATGTGGCATTCTCTCCTGGCCATCTCTATTTCATGGTTCCACCAGTGAACAGGTCTGCGCCCGTTTATCCGCCTTCTCTTTTTAAGCATGGATGCGTTGCATGCCTCCTCTACCGTTCTTCCTAGGTAATTTGCCCAGTGGTCGGCATCTCCATCGGCCGGGAGTTGCATGCTCTCGACCATTAGCAACAGCGCTTCTGGGCTGAGCGTATCTTGGCTCCATGTGCCACGCTGGTGGTATTGGTCCTTGTGCTGGTCGGCGAAGTGACTTATTATCGCATGGCGGTCGCTGTGTGTGTATAAGTCTGACACCATCCAGGACGCGCGTCTCGCCAGACATGGGCTAGCAAATGTCAAATGCCCACGTTGACTTGTTTTGCTGCTTCTCCATTCAACTGCCCACGCATTGAAGTCGCCCGCTATGATTACTGGTGAACGGGTTCTTGCGTCGTCCGTAATGTTGTCGATTATGTTGGCGAACTCGTTGATTTCTACACTGGGTGCAATATAGCAGCTATATTTAGACTCCGCGACACTTGGCTCTGGTATATCCGGTTGCCGCTTTCCTGTCTGTAAGTTGCGCTGGTGGGCTTCCGCAGCTCCAAATTGCTGCACCACCGCCATTGCTCTGGGTCCAAATGCCTTCATGTTTGGGCTGGTATGGCTCACTGACGATGGCGAAGTCAGTTTTTTCTTCCCGAGTGGTTTGATCGAGTAGGTCCTGGGCCGCTCTGCAGTGGTTCAAGTTAATCTGGATTAACTTGATTTTTTGGCTGTTGGTTGCGACGCCTTAATGAACCACGGGCAGGCCCGGCTAAGGGTATTGTGTGCCGTGTTCACGGTCTCATATCTCGTGCAGATTATGCATTTTGACTTGCCGGTGCACTCCTTCGCCGAGTGGTTGGCTTCTCCACAATTGAAGCACAGTTTCGAGGCGTCGTGTTTACTGCGGCATCGTGCAGCCGTGTGCCCAAAGTCCAGGCACTTGAAGCATCGCCACGGCTCCACTTTTTGGCGTATACGACATACCGCCCATCCAATGCGTATCTTCGCTACCTCCAGAAGTTCGCTTGCGACTTTCTTGGGCAGTAGCATAGTAGCCGTCTGTGTGCCGCGGTATGCTTTCCTTAGCTTCGGTGACGCTTCAGCAAGGAGGTCCCCTTCGATTTTTGTGAATACGGCTCCTAGCACGTCGTCGCTATTTGACCATTCCGGAATGTCCCGTATCTCTATGAGGACTTTGTCAGAGATCGTTCTGACGTCTGCAGTAATCCCCACGGCATCCTGGACGACCTTCTGTAGTTTGGTTGTGGCTTCGTCCTCTGCTTTGCTCATTCGTAGGATGAGTTCTCCGGCTGCAGTACGCATGATGCCGCTAACGCTCTCTCTGTACTGCTGTAGGTCTTGGTTTGTCTGTACAGTTTTGAGCACGTTGGCATATTCCTCTGGGCTCCGGCATTTGACCAATATGGCATCTGGTCGACTTCTCTTTGGTGGCTGGGTGTTGCTCCTCTTATTCTTCTTGGCTCCAACTTTTTGCCATTTGTTGTTGCCTGGCCCTTTGTTGTATATATGTGTAATTTATGGAATGTAATAAGTGTGTGTATGCGTGTGTGTAAAAAACCAGGACAATTGCTCACACACACACACATCATATATTGGCACAACACTTTTGCTGGAAATTGCTAGAAATTTTTAGATTAATTTATTTGGTCACCTTTGGGCTTGAAGTTTTATGGCAAAAGTTGATGTAATACCTTGTTTTTGGAGATTTGAAGGGTTAATTGTTATTTTTGGTTATGTATTATATTAATTATAGGTTTTATTTTTGATTAAATTGCTCTCTTTTTAGCTAAGAGGGTATGATTGTCCGTAGACCGAAAGTTTGTAGCAATATATATGCTAGGTGTATACTTATATTTAATTAGCAATCGAAAATATATAAAGCTATAGCAATTTATTGATTTATATTTATTTTTGTTTTAGCTTATATCAATTTTTTTGATTTTATGACGAGAGTATGAGTTTTAGTGGTTAATTTTAGTACATGTAAGGCACTAGGCAGTTATGTATTTGTTATACATAACACACTTTTGTGTTTTTGCACGCCGTGCGCCAGCGTCTGATGCGCAGCAGAACAACTAAAACAAAAGTTCTAGATTGTCCACGTGGCGACACTTTGTGCAAACGTCACTGCAGGCCACGTGCACTATATACATGTACAAAAAAGCCACTGTATTGAGCGAGTGAAAAAACCGAATGAAAAACCGAGGGATATGTATTGCAATTTGCACTTTGCAATCGTGTCCCTATATACTATGTTCGGTTCCTTTTGGCGCGCGCTGCCGAATTTCTATGATTTTTACTTTTTATTTCTCCGCGAGCACGTCCGTTCACTTCAGGCACCAAAAAGAGACTCTTTTTTTTTTCTGTTTTAGGTTGAGCAGGAGACCGGGTCGGATGAGACGAATGGGAATCGGGATCCAGGACACCGAGCACTCGCTCGCCCATTCCTTCGGGGAGAGAATGAGTGAGAAAGTGAGTGTGTGAGAGATACCTTAGATAGATGAATGTATAGTACGAGGGTGAGCGTGTGTGTGAGTACCGGAGTAAGCGAGTCGTAGTGTGACGGCATTATGGCGCCAACTCAATTTAAATCTAACTACTCTCATATCCATACCCCCTGTCACAACACACTGGTCTCACGCAGGACACCAAATATCAGAGATACCCCCCTCACGAACTCAGCTAGTCCATCCGCAATTCACACAGCCCCATACCGAACCTGTCCCTACTCCAGAAGTTTATTGATATACTCTTAATTCTATACATTATACATTTTCTGTGAGTTTTGATTAAAAGTTAATGTGTGTATATACATGTTTAAAGGATTAGTGTTGTGTGTTTGACAAAATATAAATGCATGAATTTGCCAATTAATTCATAATCTTATATATGCAGATGACACTTATTGAAAAGGTTTATTTTTTGGTTATCTTTTGTCTCTGACTTTAAGGTTAATTTGAAATTTAAATGTTTAGTAAGAGTACAATTGGAGTGATGTGCGGCGTCAGCATGTATATGTATGCCATTAGCCAGCATTATTGATAATAGCCGAGTGATTGACGTGAGAGAAATTTGTTTAATGGTGTTTATAAAAATTCATAAGATTTTTCGTTATGATTTATCTGTATTTGATGTAAGAAATAAGGAGAATGTTTTCTTGTTTCTTATTGATAGAGAATTGGACTCGGCACATGAATATACAGTGTGTGTGTGTTCCCGATTTTGCAAAGTGTGTCTGTATTGCCCGAGACAAAAGATGAATAGATGGCAACGGGACAGAGGTTGATGTTGTTTTCGCCAAGTACCTTCTCTCGCTTAGCACTGGCTGTTATCAGATGCAAATTGGCATAACTTAGATATCTGCGTTGCGGGAAAGGGAATGAAAAAGAATATTGGGAAATAATAGCGAATTGGCAAATTCGTGTATGAGAGGAAGCAACGATAAGCGCATTGTGTTTGTTATTGTTGCTTTCTCGATATGGCTTTGTGTGTATGTGTGTATGATTTGATTGTGTGTGTATTCTTATTGTTAGCTGAATAGAGAAGATAGTTGGAGCTGCTGGAGGTAGTCCGCGGTGAATAAGAAATTGCCCCCCTCCCCATATTGTCCGTTTTTTGCATTTAAAAATGCAAATAGCAGCAGCTTTTGCCATTGGCCATGGGGTGGGCAAGGATTTTGGCTGCAACTAGCCGGGCAATATCGCATAGATATCTTGTCTGTTGTGTCCGTGTATGCGCCAGCGCATGGACGTAGAACTATGCGCGCTCGTGTACGCGTGTGTGTGCATGTGCTCACGTTATTCCAGCATTGAAAAATGCTGGAGTGTCGCGAGCGAGTAGACACAGCGGCGCACACGGCGGCACATGGCTGGCAGTTAGTTTTGACAACTTGTTGATTGCAGTTTCTGTTGGTTGCGTCGTTGATTGTACTTCTTGATGTTTGCATTGAGAAATGCAATTTGTGATGAGGTAAGTATATTTCAGGAAAAACCAAGGCAAGATGAGGATAAAGTAAAAAGGTAAGTAGATGAGGTAGGTAAAAATTATAAAGAGGTAAGTACAAAAATAAGCATTTTTTAGGGAGTTAAATAATAATAGGTAAGTGGAAGGTAAGTAAAAATTGCCAGTTTTTTCAGAAATTTTTGATTTGGACTAGCAGTAGATGAGCCAATGAAGCCGGGCACCTGAACAATTTATTGATTTGAGCTGTTACAGGTTGTGGCGGGCATTGTGGAGTTATCACCGTGGCGAAATAGTTCCTGCAATTGTCGCTGCATCAGCGACATTGAGCCCATTAGCCTATCTAGCTGCTCCTGCTTCTTTTGGGCCATTTGAAATAGTATCTGATTATTGGGATCGTTCGGAGGATAGGTGTTGTTTGGCTGTTGTTTTTGTTGCGGCTGCTGCTCAACATCCATCTGCATAGGCAGTGACTGCCCTTGCGGGACGGGTTGTTGGTCAGTGGCAACTTGCCGTTTTGATAAGTTTTCAAGCAGCTGGCGTTGCATTGAAACGATCTGCTCTCTGCTCTAAACAGAGTAAGGTCGCTCGAGTTGACGCAGCTGCTGCTGTTGTTGTTGTAATCTTTGGATCCGCGCCCATCTAGAGCGTGGATCTAAGGAGTTGGATGAGGGAACGGTGGGGGATTGAAATTTTCGGCAATATTTGCCGTATTGATATTATTTGTATTTGCCGGTGTGACAGATGCGATGGAAACCGCGGCTGGGATGCTGATAGGCTGCGGTTCCCCCCTGTCCGCCATTTTGTTTAAATTTTTTGTGTTGTTTTTTCTTTTTGTTTTTCTTTGATTGCATTGGCATAGGCTTCTGCGTTGGGGCTTGCTGCTGTTGAGCAGGTTGCTGACGCTGAGGCTGCTTTTGCCGCTGCGGTAAATTCGGCTGTTTTTGTTGGGGCTGCCGAATTTGTGATTTTGTGTTTAGTGATGGGCTGGTTCAACATTTTTGCTTGAAGCAAGCCCAAGTACATGGGGCAACCCTTGTAATTGGCTGTGTGATCCGAGCCGCAGTTTGCACATGTAGCTGGCACATTTGCCGGTTTGGCGCAAGTTTGTGTGAGATGCTCGTTGCCGCACTTTACACACGAGCACGGTGATGGCAATATCGGGTCGTGTGGTTGAAACGCTGGCATCGGTGGCACTGTGGCAATTTCTTGCCATCAATTTTAGGCCACTCGAACGGACGACGTATTTGCAAAGATTTCTGGCACCGAAGATAGATCGATTCTTTGCGGAATGGGGAGCCAATTTCACAAAGAATATATTCGGTTGATATGTACCAGGGCCGCTGCGATTCTTATATTTTGGGCAATATACGTTGCGAATCGTATAGCCCATGCAGGTCAGCTCGTCGTGAATGCCCCACACCACAACCCGGAATGAGCGCTCCTCACGCCTCTGGTACGTGTTATAATTGATTGAATTCTCCATATTGAGGACGTTTATGATTTTAGAGTATGTCTCTAAGGTTTTTGGCAGGATTCTTAATATGCCAGGACTACCCAATTTTAACCCATAATCAATTATGGGCGGGTTTTGCCCGTTTAATTTGGCAACTACAGAATCGATGCCGTTTTGATCGGGTTGATTTGCATGTAAGATGCATATTTGGGGCGGTTTGTAGTGTTTCGCCGCAGGGGCAGAAACATTGACCGCATCAGCCTGTTGTTGTTGTTGAGTATTAAAGGACAGGGAATTTGGAGGAGTAGTATTGACGGCCGTGGCGGCAGCGGCAAAATGGACATTGGTCATCGCTACTTTTGCGTTGGTAGGAATTTTAGCCATCATTGTCGGCTGTTTAGTTGTCACCGTCAACTGTTGGGGTAGATGTTGTTGTGGCGCTTCAAGGTCAGATTCTGACAGTAAATTGAACCGATTTGCATGTTGATTGCGCCTTGAATCTTGTTGTGATGAACGAGAATTGGCCGAGATTTGGCGATTTGATTTGCGCGCGGTTATTTTGCGGTTTTGATTGCCTGTTTTGCCTGTGGGATGCAGTAACTTATAGTGAGATGCACCGGTAGTGGCTGTGGTGGTGATTTTGCCGCCGGGACCACCAATACCAGGTGCATTGCTGGAGCTGCTGTCACTACTGCAGCTTAAACACAACAAGTTTTTGGAGTTTTGGTGCGTAACATTGCCAGCCAAAATGGCTGCGTATGTTGGCGAGTTGAATTGGCGAGCATCATTACTGTCTGTGATATTAGCGATCAGATCACCAGAACAGTGTCCGTCGCTATGAATGCTAGAGTTTTCGACATTTTGGGTGTTGGTTGGAAAATTTTCAGTTACGGCATTTTCAGCACAATCAGATTCAAGCTGAGCAATCAGACGCTTGAAATGCGCCAATTGTGCTTGAGCATCAGCTGACGTCATTTTTGTTGTTGTCGATTCAGACACTATGTTTGTCCCTTTCATATTCGTGGCACGTTTCTGTTGCTGTCCCTTTTGCGCAGGCAATGCGCTGGCTGTCGATATGAAAGCTTGAGGAGACAGTGTCGATGGTGTCGGGGCCCTAGTCGCTGCCGCCACCAAAGAGTCTGCTGAAAATGATTGCGGACGGTTCAGTGGTGTCGGCATTGGCGACATCGGCGAGAGTGACATGTCTAATAAGTCATTCAGAAGGCCTGGCGATATTACCAGCTCTGCGGACGAGTATGTGGTGGACGAAGTGTCTGTATTTGACATGGCGATAAATGGTAAGTATGATTAAAGGTAAGTAGTTTATATGGTAAGTATATATATTTTATGATTGGTGATGGCACACCGGTATGAGATTATATTTATATTTATAGGGCGTAAATATTAAAATATGAAGATATGATAAGTATAGTAAGTAAGTATAGAAATATATATGAAGGTGTGAAAAGGTAAGCATAGGTAAGTATATGAGAAGGTGTGATAAGGTAAGTATAGGTAAGTGTATGTATATGTGTGATTGTAGCTTAATATTGTTGGTGGCGACACACCTAATTTACGTTCAATTTTTTAATAGTTTTGATTAAGGTAAGTATTTAGTTTTAATTTATTTAGTTTATTGGTGACGACACACCAGTTTTGATTTTGTTTGTGTCAAACTTTGCAGAAATTAAGAGCAATCTATAAAGGGAACGTGAAAAAGCTTAAGCTCTCTGTTGGTTTTTGCAAAGGTTTAGTTTAGTTTATTTGAGTAAGAAAAAGCACAAAATGGCGATGGGTGGTTGAAATGACTAAATGGCGCTTTGTTGTGATTTGTTTGTAAGTGTGTGCTTTTGGTTTCGCACCAAGTTGACCAATTTAGTCAATTCACCAACCAGAAAGTCGACTAGCTACAGTTGCGCCTGCTCTCAGCTTCGTCAAGTTTCTATGCGCGCGTCACTTATATGGACGTCAAAAAAGGGGAAGTAATGTATATAAGTGTATTTGTATGTGATTGTTGTGGATATATATATTTGTTTATATATGTGTTCTGACAGGAGTTGTAGATATGTATGTTGTAGTAGGGCGTCCGCAGGGCTTCCAGATGAACTTTGCTAAGTTGAAGTATCGTTGGGGGAGCGTTTCTGCTCTGCACAAATTTACTTAAGAAGGTTTGAAAAAAAAACACGTTTGTTCACTTGCAGGTAATTTTTTCTTCTGTTCTATATTTTTCAGAGTACATTACAATGTATTAGTGTAAGTGAGGTGAAATTTCAGTACATGTTCCATGTACTGGTTCCGGAGTTACATGGCGGTTGGATGGCGACTGCCGGATACACTTCTTGTGTGAACATGCCGCCCGCCTTGCAGTATTGCAAAAAGAAAAAGGGAGAGGGAAGTGGCTCTGTTCCTACTATTGAGCACAGGAGCCGGACAGTATCCACCCGAAGACCGTGTTTTGGGCCAGTGGTGCGCCGCCATGACTCAGCAGGTCGCCTTGGAGAATTAAATTTGGATATATATCTGAGCCCAAAACCAGATTGGAGATTTCCGGCTGGAACCAGCGATCGTCTGCCAATCGAACGTTATTGAAGGGCTCGTTTAGTTTCTCGCTGACGGGCTTCGTTGGAGTTTGATACCGGAGATTTGGCATCACTTGCAGGATGACCTCTCGCTGGAAGCTAGAGGTCCTGGAACTTATAATAGCCGAGCAAGCGTTGTACGAGGGGGAGGAAGCCCGGAGGCCTTTGCCAAGGATGCGTCGATAAGACTTACCGGACAGCACGGGTCTAAAAGTGCCCGAGTGTCGCGGGTCGCCTTGCCGTTTCCGAGTCGGATGAGTGCTCTCGGGAGCACGGTTGTCCTTTTGTGTTCCATTAATGTCGACAAGGAGATGGAACCAGCGGATGAAGGCGGCGCGGAGCGTCGCGCTTGGGCCTTGGTGCTGCGCCTTGTTTGGGATCGCTCTGGAGATCGCGATGGCATGCGACGCGATTCTTGCAAATTAAGCAAGGTGTGATGGTCGCCCTGGCACTTGCGGCACTTGTCCTTGCGGCGACATGACTCCCCGAAATGTTGGTGAGCCAGGCAGTTTGGGCAGTATTCGTTGACCAGAACTGCTCGGAGTCTCTTCTTTGGAGACAGCCGCATGAACCGCTGGCACTTTCGCAGCGCGTGAACTCCTCGGCATACTCGGCCTTGTTGTTGGCGTGGAGACATCGTGCTGTTACGTGAAGAAGGTAAAAAAAAACGTAATAGACATTACTGATGCGGCTTTATACGGATGGTCCGCAGACCTAGGATTCTCGTCTTTACTGGAGATTTTACTGGATGGAAAATGGAGACTAGATTCTATCGGGAGCAGGATCAGCTTAGAGATAGGTCTCTTGGAGACACCTCGGGCTGTTAAGACGTCGACCACTCGGACTCTTTGGTCGTCGACAGGATAGGTCGTTTGGATTCGACCTAGACGCCAGTCATTAACTGGAAGATTATCTTCTTTAATAATGACTAGATCGTCCCGTTGTAAGTCTCGCGTTGGAGTTTGCCATTTGTTTCTTTTGTGTAACTCTAAAAGATACTCATGTTTCCAACGGAGACAGAACTGTTGTTGCAAAGCCTTCAACCGCTGCCAGCGGTTGATGATGGACGCGGCGTTTTCCTTGATCTCTGGCTCTGTGGCGGAAAGTAGAGGACCCCCGACTAGAAAATGACCGGGAGTCAGAGCTAGGAGATCAGTAGGATCTTCCGACATTGGAGATATCGGTCTTGAATTCAGGCATGCTTCAACTTTGGATAGGAGCGTGGAAATCTCTTCGAAAGTGTATTTGGAGGTCGATGTAGACTTATAAAATAGATTTTTGAAACTCTTTACACCTGCCTCCCACAGGCCACCCATATGCGGTGCACTAGGAGGGTTGAAGTGCCAGGACATTTTCTGGAGACTGTAAGTGGCCTGGAGTTGAGTCTTAAGCGCTTCTACAAAATCGCGCGAGAGGACTTGCCGTTGTCGGAATGCATTTGACTTGGGCACCCTCGTCGTGCCACAAATCTCGCAAATGCCGCTAGGAATTTTTCTGTGGTCAGGTCAGATGTAGCTTCTAGGTGGATGGCTTTGGTGCTGAAGCGCACAAAGACGCACTCGTAGCCTTTTGTAATAAGACAGGCTCGACCTGTGTAATTTTTCACATCGAAGGGGCCTGCAAAATCGACTCCTGTGTGAGTGAACGGGCGAGAGAATGTGACTCTCTCCACCGGCAAGTCGCCCATGAGCTGCGGTTGCAATTTCTTTTTTCGGATGACGCAGATTTTGCAGGAATGAATTGTGGATTTGACCAACACCTTCAGCTTTGGAATCCAGTACTGTGATCGTATTAAACGCATCATGAGCTGGTTGCCTCCATGCAAGGATATAAGATGGGTGAAAGCGGTCAAGAGACGCGAATATGCACATGTGTATGGCAGTATGATTGGATGCCGCTCATCGTAGCCGAGTGCTTCGGCCGCTCTTACACGACCACATGCTCGAATAATTCCCTTACCATCTAAAAAGGGGTTCAAATTAAGGAGTTTGCTGGAAGTGAGCTGTTTTTTCGTGCTCAAGCAAGTGTACTCTGACGAGTATGCTTGTCTCTGGGTCAGGAGAATGAGTCTTTCTTGTGCATAAGAAATCTCGTTGCTGTCAATTTCAATAGTTGACGGGAGCGACAATCGTTTGCAACGCTTGATGAAGCGATATATGTATGCTAACACTCGCAGGGCTCGATCGAACTTGGAGAAGCGCTCGAGGAAAGAAAATGAGGGAGCCGTGTTTACGAGGTTTACTTTAATCGTACGTTGCTCTATTGTCGTATCTGGGAGGGGATCTGAAGGAATGGGCCATTGGTTCTGAGGTAGGCGTAACCATTCTGGCCCGTGCCACCACAGCTCATTGCTGACTAAAACTTGTGGTGGGGCACCTCTGCTCGCTAGGTCCGCTGGATTGTACTCGGATCGTACATGGGACCATTTATTGGAGTCGGTGGCCTGAGTAATTTTTGCGACTCTGTTTGCTACAAAGGTAGTCCAGGCGCATGTTGGCTTATGAAGCCAAGCTAGCACAATTGTGGAATCTGTCCAATAGAACCAGTCGCCGCCAGCGGAAGGTAGCTGGGGACTGAGTGCAGCGGATAACTCGGACAGAAGTGCTGCGCCGCACAGCTCTAGTCGTGGCAAGGATACCGTCTTGACCGGAGCGACCCTCGTTTTCGCTGTTAGGAGATGTACTGAGATGCGATCTTGTATCTCAGTGCGCACGTAAATGGCGGCCCCATATGCACGCTGCAAAGCGTCACAAAATCCATGGTATTGAATAGTCCCCTGTGGGCGGAATTCGACCCATCTAGGGATGTGAATCGCACTGAGGCCCGGATACTCTTGCAGAAATAAATTCCACTTAATGAGAAGACTCTCAGGTAGCGGATCGTCCCAGCCCAGTTCTTGGAGCCAGATCTCCTGCATGAATATTTTTGCCTGAATAATGACTGGACCCAGCCAACCTGCTGGATCGAACAGTTTGGCAATCTGTGAAAGGACTTCACGTTTGGAGACGGACTGTTTGGTTGTTAGCTCGGATGGAGCGAAAAAGAAGTCATCGGTGTCAGCTTTCCATCTGATCCCGAGAGTCTTTGCCGAACAGGCTTCCTCGATCTCTAAAAAGTCGGCGTGAAGCAAGGGGAACCCGGCAGATTCAAGGGCCTTGCGGAGTTCTGCAATTGCTTGATCTGCTGTTGATTTGGAATGGGCTCCCGCTAGTACATCGTCGACATACATATTGTTTGCGATAATGTGACTTGCTAAGGGATAGAGCGAACGAACGTCATCAGATAACTGATGTAGTACCCGGATTGCCAAAAAGGGGGCACAGTTAACTCCAAACGTGACTGTGCTGAGTTCGAAGTCACGAAGCTCGTTGTCCTTTTTCGGAACAGAATTCTTTGATAGGGCGTGTGGTTGGGATGCACAAGTATCTGCCGATACATTTTCGTGATATCGGCATTGAACACATATCGGAAGAAGCGCCATCTCAGAATTTGAATGGTTAAGTCGGATTGCAGAACGGGCCCTGCATGTAGCACATCGTTCAGACTTTTACCATTCGATGACGGGTGGGAGGCGTTAAATACTACGCGGAGCTTAGTCGTGGTGCTGTCAGGCTTGTGAACAGCATGGTGTGGTAGATAAAAGTTATCCGAACCATTGCTTGGAGGGACTTGTCGCATGCGACCTAAGTCCAGATATTCCTGGATCACCGCATCGCACTGCTCCTTAAGGGGGGCATTTTTTGCCAGACGATTCTCATTTCGTAGAAATTGAGCTAGTGCGATGGACCTTGAATGGCCTAACTGGATGTGATCGGAATTCTTGAATGGCAGTGTGACCAAGTATCTGCCGTTTTTATCCCTTTTAGTGGTTTTTTGGAAATTGCGCTCACAAAACAGGTCGGATTCCTTTTCCAGCTTAACTGGAATATCCTCCACCTTCCAAAATTGTGTGAGCAGTTTATCCATGCTCGCATTTGGATTCAGCGAGACTTGAGTCGAAAAGGATGCGACAGATTTGGCACTGGTCTTAGAAACGGGGCCTGTAAGGATCCAGCCGAAAATCGTTTCTTGACCAAGGAGAGTGCCACATATGTTGGGATAGGAGCTACCTAGCAATATGGATGGGAGGATATCGGCGCCGAGAAGCACGTCTATCTGTGAGCTCCTATAGAAAGAGGGATCGGCCAAGTGTAATTTTGGAAGTTCTTCCAAAGCAGTTTGGGGGATGGTGTGGGAGGGCAAATTGCCTGCCAGCTTTTGAAGAACATAAGCCGAGGTTTCAATATGAACCCTGGGCTTTATCGGAGAGCCAATATTAAAATGGCAAAGTTTTTGAGGTTGAGCCGAAATGGCTTGATACAAACCGGAGACCTGTGCGTCGACGGGTTAATAAGGAAGTTTAACCCTTTTGAACAATCGCTCTGAAATAAAGGTCGCTTCAGATCCAGAGTCGATTAATGCCCGGGCTGTATACTTTGTGCCCAAATGACACACTTGGATGACAGCCGTGCCGAGGAGAACACCATGTGAGTTTGCGGAAAAGTATTTTTGAACGGTAGCTTGGGTTGAAGTAGAAGTGGACTGTATTGGTGAAGGAGGGTTCAAAACTATTGGTGTTGTGGAAGCTGAGGGCACCTGGGGTCTGTCACGGTAGAGTAGCGTGTTGTGACGTCCCTTGCACGTGAAACAACTATGCGCGCTGGTGCAGTCTTTCAACTGGTGCTGTCTGGCGAAGCAGTTTAAGCACAACTTTTCTTGCTTAATGACGGAAACTCTCTCGGGTACGGACATTTGTAGAAAACGTGGGCATAGACGCACGGGATGGTTTTCCTTCTGACACAATTTGCAGTGCTGTGACTTTGTAGTCACTGTTGCTTCGAAGGTTCTCAGGTGGTTGGACTCTTTTCTTGTGGGTTTGGACTGGGGTGGCGTATGTGCGGTAGGTCGTACATCCTCTATCGCCTCCAAGGTGCGATATCGGTCGATCAGAAATGAATTCATCTCGGACCATTGAGGTATCTCTGCCTTATCGTGGAGCGATTGTTCCCATAACGACAGTGTGAGCTTAGGCAATTTAGAGGAGCACAAGAAAATTAGCAGACAATCCCAATTTTCGGTGCTCACCCTGGACAAGTCGAGAGCCGTTAAACATCCATGGATTGTGCCCTGAAGCTCTTTAAGGGCGGCTCCACACTCTTGTGTTGCTGAGGGGAGATTGAAAAGAATTTTCAACTATTGACTATTGACTAATAGTCGCTTATTCTCAAATCTCTCCGTCAGGCTCGCCCACGCTGACTGAAAGCCGTCATTCGTGAGCGGGGACTTGGAGACAATTGCCCTAGCTTCGCCGCTGGTTTTGGAATTAAGATGGAACAATTTTTCCACCGGCGTCAATCTTGGATTGTTAATATAAACAGCTGTAAACAAGTCTCGGAAAGTAGGCCAGCGTAGATAATCCCCACTGAAAACATCAGTGTCGCATGGCGGGAGACTGCAACCCCTGGACATGGAGAAGTTGGAGGGGGGTTGCTCAGCTTGTCTATTTAACGCCGTGGCTCTTTCTATTTTTTCGCTTAGTTGAGCCGCACATCGCTCGTAAACGGAGTACGAGTAATCATATTTAGCTTGCATAGCCACCAGGTCACTGCTGCTGCAAGCGCCTTGGTTGAGAGCTTTGGAACATAACTCGTACTCGCGTTCTACCTTTTCCCATAAGGTCTTAATCTGATCTCGTCGGACTTGGAGAGTGAACAGTGACACGTCACTGTCCGCTGCGTCATTGATCTTCCCTTCAAACTGGCCTAGTCGGTCAGTTATAGAAACGAAGTCGTTCAGTGCCATTTCGCTTGACTTCTGCATCTTTTGCGT
Organism: Drosophila lacicola; assembly: GCA_035045355.1. Classification (NCBI taxonomy): domain Eukaryota; kingdom Metazoa; phylum Arthropoda; class Insecta; order Diptera; family Drosophilidae; genus Drosophila; species Drosophila lacicola. Next base: position 267,153 of record JAWNPB010000193.1, read on the forward strand.
AGTCGAACGGGTAATTTTTGTGCTGTGAGTCGTTTTTGGCTGTTTTGATCACCACCGATTGGCATACTAGGCTCTTCACAGAGCCAAAAATTGTAATAACCAGGTGAAATGTGATCAAATAAAAATAATTTGAATCAGCCGAGCGAAAACGGCATAAGAAATGGCACAGGAACGATGGAATCGAGATATCAGAATAAAATGGAATGACCGAAATGGTGTGCACTATTGAGTCCAACGAAATCGGAAAATTTTGTTAAATTAATTATTTTACTAATAATTTACTAAATTGATTCTTATTTAGTTTCTTTTACTTGAGAAAAAATCTAATTATTTCTTTATTGAAACACCAGAGAAAAGGATTTATTCTCTTTTGACAAAGCGGCCGTGTAGTGGAAACGGATCGCGCAAAAAAAATTGATGCTTATCGCTTATAGCTTATTGATTGTTGAGCTCAAGAAGAAGCACGTTTATTCTAAACGCAGCTCAATGGAAAGGGTTTTTTTTTGTCATAGAATTATTTTTATAAATTGTTATTTTAAAAAAAAATCGCACGGATATTCGATTTGTTACGCAACTTGGAAACATCTTAACTTATAATTATGTTTTATAAATTTTTATAAGAATAAGAAAAAGTAATGCATATGTTTGTATTTTATTAAGTAAACGCAGCTCAATGGCAATGTGGAAACATACAAAAATATAAAAGTTTCTCAGAATCAGTTTATCGAAAACCGATCTTGGTACTTTACAACCCTGATGTTTGTTTACCTTTTGCACTTGCCAATTAATTGGTAAAAATAAATATATAAATTAATATTGAAGCTGCTGTGGAGGAAAAATAGCAAACGATACACCTATAATAGGATGTGCGTGTGTGTGTATACATGCAGGTGAATTTGCACAGTGTGGTTTTAATTAACTAAATACCAATTAGAATTGTGTGTTTTTATATATTTAGGTATGTGATTATTTGGTGAAGGTTGGAATGGAGAAGCGCATACACTTGTTGTTCGACGAAGCGAAAGCCTATGTGTGCAGATATGTCTTGATGTACTTGCGTACATCAATATGGCGATCGGTTAAATTTTTGGGTATGCACTTGTACATATATGTATATACATATGTACAGACATCAATATGGCGACCTTATCGGAGTCACTTTCTGTTTTATTATACCCTTGCAGAGGGTATTATAATTTTGTCGTGAAATGTGTAACGCATAGAAGGAGACATCTCCGACCGCATAAAGTATATATATTCTTGATCAGTATCAACAGCCGAGTTGATATAGCCATGTCCGTCTGTCCGTCTGTCTGTTTCTATGCGAACTAGTCTCTCAGTTTTAAAGCTATCTTTATGAAACTTTGCAGAAGTCCCTCTTTCTGTTGCACGCAGCTCATATGTCAAAACCAGCTGGATCGGACGACTATATCATATAGCTGCCATAGGAACGATCGGTCGAAAATTAAGTTTTTGTATGGAAAATTTTTATGTTTTTAAGATATCTTGACCAAACTCGCTACTTATTAGTTTTACTAAGCTCCCCATATATATGCAAAATTCTATTCAGATCGGGCAACTATATCATATAGCTGCCATAGGAACAATCGGTCGAAAATTAAGTTTTTGTATGGAAAATTTTTATGTTTTTCAAGATATCTTGACCAAACTCGGTACTTATTAGTTTTACTACGCTCCCCATATATATGCAGAATCCTATTAAGATCGGACAACTATATCATATAGCTGCCATAGGAAAGATCGGTCGAAAATTAAGTTTTTGTATGGAAAATTTTTATGTGTTTCAAGATATCTTGACCAAACTCGGTATTTATTAGTTTTACTACGCTCCCCATATATATGCAAAATCCTATTAAGATCGGACAACTATATCATATAGCTGCCATAGGAACGATCGGTCGAAAATTATGCTGTTGTATGGAATTTTTTTTTGTTTTTCAAGATATCTTGACCAAACTCGGCATTTATTAGTTTTACTATGCTCCCTCCACTTATGCAAAATCTTATTCACATCGGGCTACTATATCATATAGCTGCCATAGGAACGATCGGCCGAAAATTAAGTTGTTGTACGGAAACCTGTTTGGTTTTTCATGGTATCTTAACCATACTCGGCATTAACTATTTTCCCTGTGCTTCTTAGATACGGGCAAAGCACTATAAGCATTTTGAAAAGGTTGGGTCTGCAAGGGTATTAAATCTTCGGTGAGCCGAAGATAGCACTTCTTTCTCGTT